>JAUJEF010000259.1:0-153000 GCA_030444885.1 Citrus sp. QX-2021 | reverse complement strand
CTTGGGGGGTGGGGCTGGCCAACTTCGTCCGCCGGACTCGGAATGGCGTGAGACTTTGGGAGCGGCCTCCGTGTGTCAAAAATAGGCCCCGGGCACAGCCGCACCCAAAAAGAACTGCCCGAAGGCCGGGGCGCCAAGTTGGTCCAGCGGAAAAAGGCCACAAAAACGGGTGCGCTATAGCCTTGGGGGGTGGGGCTGGCCAACTTCATCCGCCGGACTCAGAATGGCGCGAGACTTTGCGAGCGGCCTCCGTGTGCCAAAAACAGGCCCCGGGCCCAGACGCACCCAAAAATAACCGCCCCATCGCCAGGGCGCCAAGTTCATCCAGCAGAAAAAGGCCACAAAAACGGGTGGGCTATAGCCTTGGGGGTGGGGCTGGCCAACTTCGTCCGCCGGACTCGGAATGGCGCGAGTCTTTGCGAGCGGCCTCCGTGTTCCAAAAATAGGCCCCGGGCGCAGCCGTGTTAAAAAATAACCGCCCAAAGGCCGGGGCGCCAACTTCGTCCAGCGGAAAAAGGCCACAAAAACAAGTGGGCTATAACGTTGGGGGGTGGGGCTAACCGACTTCGTCCGCCGGACTCGGAATGGCGCGAGACTTTGCGAGGGGCCTCCGTATACCAAAAATAGGCCGCGGGCACAGCCGCGCCCAAAAATAACCGCCCCATCGCCAGGGCGCCAAGTTCATCCAGCAGAAAAAGGCCACAAAAACGGGTGGGCTATAGCCTTGGGGGGTGGGGCTGGCCAACGTCGTCTGCCGGACTCGGAATGCCGCGAGACTTTGTGAGGGGCCTCCGTGCGACAAAAATAGGCCGCGGGCACAGCCGCGCCCAAAAATAACCACCTGAAGGCCGGGGCGCCAAGTTCGTCATGCGGAAAATGGCCACAAAAACGGGTGGGCTATAGCCTTGGGGGGTGGGGCTGGCCAACTTCGTCCGCCGGACTCGGAATGGCACGAGACTGTGCGAGTGGCCTCCATGTGCCAAAAATAGGCCCCGGGCACAGCCGCGCCCAAAAGTAACCCCCCGAAGGCCGGGGCGCCAAGTTCGTCCAACGGAAAAAGGCCACAAAAACGGGTGGGCTATAGCCTTGGGGGGTGGGGCTGGCCAACTTCGTCCGCCGGACTCAGAATGGCGTGAGACTTTGTGAGCGGCCTTTGTCTGACAAAAATAGGCCCCGGGCACAGCCGCACCCAACAATAACCGCCCGTAGGCCGGGGCGCCAAGTTCGTCCAGCGGAAAAAGGCCACAAAAACAGGTGGGCTATAGCCTTGGGGGGTGGGGCTGGCCAACTTCTTCCCTTGAGACTCGGAATGGCGCGAGACTTTGCGAGCGGCCTCCGTGTGCCAAAAATAGGCCCCGGGCACACCCGCGTCCAAAAATAACCACCCGAAGGTCGGGGCGCCAAGTTCGTCCAGCAGAAAAAGGCCACAGAAACGGGTGGGCTATAGCCTTGGGGGGTGGGGCTGGCCAACTACGTCCGCCGGACTGGGAATGGCGCGAGACATTACGAGGGGCGTCCTTGTGCCAAAAATAGGCCACGGGCACAGCCGCGCCCAAAAATAACCGCCCGAAGGCCGGGGCGCCAACTTCGTCCAGCGGAAAAAGGCCACAAAAACAAGTGGGCTATAGCGTTGGGGGGTGGGGCTAACCGACTTCGTCCGCCGGACTCGGAATGGCGCGAGACTTTGCGAGGGGCCTCCGTATACCAAAAATAGGCCGCGGGCACAGCCGCGCCCAAAAATAACCGCCCGATGGCCGGGGCGCCGAGTTCATCCAGCAGAAAAAGGCCACAAAAACGGGTGGGCTATAGCCTTGGGGGTGGGGCTGGCCAACTTCGTCCGCCGGACTCGGAATGGCGCGAGACTTTGCGAGCGGCCTCCGTGTGCGAAAAATAGGCCCCGGGCGCAGCCGCGCCAAAAAATAACCACCCGAAGGCCGGGGCGCCAAGTTCGTCCAGCGGAAAAAGGCCACAAAAACGGGTGGGCTATAGCCTTGGGGGGTGGGGCTGGCCTACTTCGTCCGCAGGACTCAGAGTGGCGCGAGACTTTGCGACGCACCTCCGTGTGCCAAAAATAGGCCGCGGGCACAGCCGCGCCCAAAAATACCCGCCCGAAGTCCGGGGCGCCAAGTTCGTTCAGCGGAAAAAGGCCACAAAAACGGGTGGGCTATAGCCTTGGGGGGTGGGGCTGGCCAACTTCGTCCGCCGGACTCGGAATGGCGCGAGACGTTACGAGGCGAGTCCGTGTGCCAAAAATAGGCAGCGGGCTCAGTCGCGCCCAAAAATACCCGCCCGAAGGCCGGGCCGCCAAGTTCGTCCAGCGGTAAAAAACCACAAAAACGGGTGGGCTATATACTTGGGGGGTGGGGCTGGCCTACTTCGTCCGCCGGACTCGGAATGGCGCGAGACTTTCGAGGCACCTCTGTGTGCCAAAAATAGGCCGCGGGCACAGCCGCACCCAAAAATACCCGCCCGAAGGACGGGGTGCCAAGTTCGTCCAGCGGAAAAAGGCCACAAAAACGGGTGGGCTATAGACTTGGGGGGTGGGGCTGGCCAACTTCGTCCGCCGGACTCGGAATGGCGCGAGACTTTGCGAAGCACCTCCGTGTGCCAAAAATAGGCTGCGGCCACAGCCGCGCCCAAAAATACCCGCCCGAATGCCGGGCCGCAATGTTCGTCCAGCAGAAAAAGGCCACAAAAACGGGTGGGCTATAGCCTTGGTGGGTGGGGCTGTCCAACTTCGTCCGCCTGGCTCGGAATGGCGCGAGACTTTGCGAGGCGCCTCTGTGTGCCCAAAATAGGCCGCGGGCACAGCCGCGCCCAAAAATAACCGCCCGAAGGCCGGGGCGCCCAGTTCGTCCATCGGAAAAAGGCAACAAAAACGGGTGGGCTATAGCCTTGGGGGGTGGGGCTGGCCAACTTCGTCCGCCGGACTCGGAATGGCGTGAGACATTGCGAGCGGCCTCCGTGTGCCAAAAATAGGCCCCGGGAACAGCCGCGTCCAAAAATAACCGCCCGAAGGCCGGGGCGCCAAGTTCGTCCAGCGAAAAAAGGCCACAAAAACGGGTGGGCTCTAGCGTTGGGGGGTGGGGCTAACCGACAACGTCCGCCGGACTCGGAATGGCGCGAGACTTTGCGAGGGGCCTCTGTGTGCCAAAAATAGGCCGCGGGCACAGCCGCGCCCAAAAATAACCGCCCGAAGCCGGGGCGCCAAGTTCGTCCAGCAGAAAAAGGCTACAAAAACGGGTGGGCTATAGCCGTGGGGGGAGCGGCTGGCCAACTTCGTCCGCCGGACTCGGAATGGCGCGAGACTTTACGAGGGGCCTCCACATGCAAAAATAGGCCGCGGGCATAGCCGCGCCCAAAAATAACCACCCGAAGACCGGGGCGCCAAGTTCGTCCAGCGGAAAATGGCCACAAAAACGGGTGGGCTATAGCCTTGGGGGGTGGGGCTGGCAAACTTCGTCCGCCGGACTCGGAATGGCGCGAGACTTTGCGAGGGGCCTCCGTGAGCCAAAAATAGGCCGCGGGCAAAGCCGCGCCCAAAAATAACCGCCCGAAGGCCTGGGCGCCAAGTTCGTCCAGCGGAAAAAGGCCACAAAAACGGGTGGGCTATAGCCTTGGGGGGTGGGGCTAGCCAACTTCGTCCGCCGGACTCGGAATGGCGTGAGACTTTGCGAACGGCCTCCGCTTGCCAAAAATAAGCCCTGGGCACAGCCGCGCCCAAAAATAACCGCCCGAAGGCCGGGGCGCCAAGTTCGTCCAGCGGAAAAAGGCCACAAAAACGGGTGGGCTATAGCCTTGGGGGGAGGGGCTGGCCAAGTTCGTCCGCCGGACTCGGAATGGGGCGAGACTTTGCGAACGGCCTCCGCGTGTCAAAAATATGCTGCGGGCACAGCCGCGCCCAAAAATAACCGCCCGAAGGTGGGCGCGCCGATACCCCCCAGCGGAAAAATGGCCATAAAACGGGTGGGCTATAGCCTTGGGGGTAGGGACTGGCCAACTTCGTCCGCCGGACTCAGAATGGGGCAAGACTTTGCGAGCGGCCTCCGCGTGCCACAAATAGGTCGTGGGCACAGCCGCGCCCCAAAATAACCGCCCGAAGGCCTGGGCGCCAAGTTCATCCAGCGGAAAAATGGCCAAAAAACGGGTGGGCTATAGCCTTGGGGGGCGGGGCCGGCCTACTTCGTCCGCCGGACTCGGAATGGGGAGAGAATTTGAGAACGGCCTCCGCGTGTCAAAAATAGACCGCGGGCACCGCCGCGCCCAAAAATAACTGCCCGAAGGTCGGTGCGCCAAGTTCGTCCAGCGGAAAAATGGCCAAAAAATGGGTGGGCTATAGCGTTGGGGGGAGGGGCTGGCCGACTTCGTCCGCCGGACTCGGAATGGGGCAAGATTTTGTGAGCGGCCTCCGCGTGCCAAAAATAAGCCCCGGGCACAGCCATGCCCAAAAATAACCACCCGAAGGCCGGGGCGCCAAGTTCGTCCAGCGGAAAAATGGCCAAAAAACGGGTGGGCTATAGCCTTGGGGGGAGGGGCTGGCCCACTATGTCCGCCGGACTCGGAATGGGGCGAGACTTTGCGAGCGGCCTCCGCGTGCCAAAAATAGGCCGCGGGCACAGCCGTGCCCAAAAATAACCCCCCGAAGGTCAGCGCGTCCAAAGCCCCACTGCGGAAAAATGGCCAAAAAACGGGTGGGCTAGAGCCTTGGGGGGAGGGGCTGGCCCACTTCGTCCGCCAGACTCGGAATGGGGCGAGACTTTGCGAGCGGCCTCCGCGTGCCAAAAATAGGCCGCGGGCACAGCCGCGCCCAAAAATAACCGTCCGAAGGCCGGGCGCCAAGTTCGTCCAGCGGAAAAAGACGAGACTGTAAAACAGGTGGGCTATAGCAGCAGGGGGTGGGGCTGGCCAACTTCGTCCGCCGGACTCGGAATGGCACGAGACTTTGCGAGGGGCCACCGTGTGTGGAAAATAGGCCGCGGGCACAGCCGCGCCCTAAAATAACCGCCCGAAGGCTGGGGCGCGAAGTTCGTCCAGCGGAAAAAGGCCACAAAAACGGGTGGGCTATAGCCTTGGTGGGTGGGGCTGGTCCACTTCGTCCGCCGGATTCGGAATGGCGCGACACTTTGCGAGGGGCCTCCGTGTGCCCAAAATAGGCTGCGGACAGAGCCGCGGCCAAAAATAACCGCCCGAAGGCCGGGGCGCCAAGTTCGTCCAGCGGAAAAAGGCCACAGACACGGGTGGGATATAGCCTTGGGGGGTGGGGTGGCCAACTTCGTCCGCCGGACTCGGAATGGCGCGAGACTTTGCGAGGGGCCTCCGTGTGAAAAAAATAGGCCGCGGGCACAGCCGCGTCCAAAAATAACCCCCCGAAGGCCGGGGCGCCAAGTTCGTCCAGCGGAAAAAGGCCAGAAAAACGGGTGGGCTATAGCCTTGGGGGGTGGGGCTGGCCAACTTCGTCCGCCGGACTCGGAATGGCACGAGACTTTGCGAGGGGCCACCGTGTGCGGAAAATAGGCCGCGGGCACAGCCGCGTCCTAAAATAACCGCCCGAAGGCTGGGGCGCGAAGTTCGTCCAGCGGAAAAAGGCCACAAAAACGGGTGGGCTATAGCCTTGGGGGGAGGGGCTGGCCCACTTCGTCCGCCGGACTCGGAATGGGGCGAGACTTCGCGAGCGGACTCCGCGTGCCAATAATAGGCGGTGGTCACAGCCGCGCCCAAAAATAACCGCCCGAAGGCCGGGGCGCCAAGTTCGTCCAGCGGAAAAATGGCCAAAAAAGGGGTGGGCTATATCCTTGGGGGGAGGGGCTGGCCAACTTCGTCCGCCGGACTCAGAATGGGGCGAGACTTTGCGAGCGGCCTCCGCGTGCCAAAAATAGGCTGCTGGCACAGGCGCGCCCAACAATAACCGCCCGAAGCCCGGGGCACCAAGTTCGTCCAGCGGAAAAATGGTCAAAAAACGGGTGGGCTATAGCCTTGGGGGGAGGGGCTGGCCAACTTCGTACGCCGGACTCGGAATGGGGCGAGAGTTTGCGAGTGGCCTCCGCATGCCAAAAATAGCCCGCGGGCACAGCCGCGCCCAAAAATAACCGCCCGAAGGCCGGGGCGCCAAGTTCGTCCAGCGGAAAAATGGCCAAAAAAGGGGTGGGCTATATCCTTGGGGGGAGGGGCTGGCCAACTTCGTCCGCCGGACTCAGAATGGGGCGAGACGTTGCAAGCGGCCTCCGCGTACTAAAAATAGGCCGCGGGCACAGCCGCGCCTAAAAATAACCGCCCGAAGGCCGGGGCGCCAAGTTCGTCCAGCGGAAAAATGGGCAAAAAACGGGTGGGCTATAGCCTTGGGGGGAGGGGCTGGCCAACTTCGTCCGCCGGACTCGGAATGGAGCGAGACTTTACGAGCGGCCTCCGCGTGCCAAAAATAGGCCCCGGGCACAGCCGCGCCGAAAAATAACCGCCCGAAGGACAGGGCGCCAAGTTCGTCCAGCGGAAAAATGGGCAAAAAATGGGTGGGCTATAGCCTTGGGGGGAGGGGCTGGCGAACTTCGTCCGCCGGACTCGGAATGGGGCGAGACTTTGCGAGCGGCCTCCACGTGCCAAAAATAGGCCGTGGTCACAGCCGCGCCCAAAAATAACCGCCCGAAGGCCGGGGCGCCCAGTTCGTCCAGCGGAAAAATGGCCAAAAAAGGGGTGGGCTATATCCTTGGGGGGAGGGGCTGGCCAACTTCGTCCGCCGGACTCAGAATGGGGCGAGACTTTGCGAACGGCCTTCGCGTACCAAAAATAGGCCGTGGGCACAGCCGCGCCTAAAAATAACCGCCCGAAGGCCGGGGCGCCAAGTTCGTCCAGCGGAAAAATGGGCAAAAAACGAGTGGGCTATAGCCTTGGGGGGAGGGGCTGGCCCACTTCGTCCGCCGGACTCGGAATGGGGCGAGACTTTGCGAACGGTCTCCGCATACCAAAAATATGCCGTGGGCACAGCCGCGCCTAAAAATAACCGCCCGAAGGCCGGGGCGCCAAGTTCGTCCAGCGGAAAAATGGGCAAAAAACGGGTGGGCTATAGCCTTGGGGGGAGGGGCTGGCCCACTTCGTCCGCCGGACTCGGAATGGGGCGAGACTTTGCGAACGGTCTCCGCGTACCAAAAATATGCCGTGGGCACAGCCGCGCCTAAAAATAACCGCCCGAAGGCCGGGGCGCCAAGTTCGTCCAGCGGAAAAATGGGCAAAAAACGGGTGGGCTATAGCCTTGGGGGGAGGGGCTGGCCAACTTCGTCCGCCGGACTCGGAATGGCGCGAGAGTTTGCGAGCGGCCTCCGTGTGCCAAAAATAGGCCCCGGGCACAGCCGCGTCCAAAAATAACTGCCCGAAGGCCGGGGCGACAAGTTCGTCCAGCGGAAAAAGGCCGCAAAAACGGGTGGGCTATAGCCTTGGGGGGTGGGGCTGGCCAACTTCGTCCGCCGGACTCGGAATGGCGCGAGAATTTGCGAGCATCCTCCGTGTGCCAAAAATAGGCCCCGGGCACAGCCGCGCCCTAAAATAACTGCCCGAAGGCCGGGGCGCCAAGTTCGTCCAGCAGAAAACGGCCACAAAAACGGGTGGGCTATAGCCTTGGGGGGTGGGGCTGGCCAACTTCGTCCGCGGACTCAGAATGGCGCGAGTATGCGAGCGGCCTCCGTGGTGCCAAAAATAAGCCCGGGCACAGCCGCGCCTAAAAATAACCGCCCAAGGCCGGGCGCCAAGTTCGTCCAGCTGAAAAAGGCCCCAAAAACGGGTGGGCTATAGCCTTGGGGGGTGGGGCTGGCCAACTTCGTCCACTGGACTCGGAATGGCGCGAGACTTTGCGAGCGGCCTCCGTGTGCTAAAAATAGGCCCCGGCCACAGCCGCGCCCAAAAATAACCGCCCGAAGGCCGGGGCGCCAAAAATAGCCAACGGAAAAAGGCCGCAAAAACGGGTGGGCTATAGCCTTGGGGGGTGGGGCTGGCCAACTTCGTCCGCCGGACTCGGAATGGCGCGAGAATTTGCGAGCATCCTCCGTGTGCCAAAAATAGGCCCCGGGCACAGCCGCGCCCTAAAATAACCGCCCGAAGGCCGGGGCGCCAAGTTCGTCCAGCGGAAAAAGGCCGCAAAAACGGGTGGGCTATAGCCTTGGGGGGTGGGGCTGGCCAACTTCGTCCACTGGACTCGGAATGGCGCGAGACTTTGCGAGCGGCCTCCGTGTGCTAAAAATAGGCCCCGGCCACAGCCGCGCCCAAAAATAACCGCCCGAAGGCCGGGGCGCCAAAAATAGCCAACGGAAAAAGGCCGCAAAAACGGGTGGGCTATAGCCTTGGGGGGTGGGGCTGGCCAACTTCGTCCGCCGGACTCGGAATGGCGCGAGAATTTGCGAGCATCCTCCGTGTGCCAAAAATAGGCCCCGGGCACAGCCGCGCCCTAAAATAACCGCCCGAAGGCCGGGGCGCCAAGTTCGTCCAGCAGAAAACGGCCACAAAAACGGGTGGGCTATAGCCTTGGGGGGTGGGGCTGGCCAACTTCGTCCGCCGGACTCAGAATGGCGCGAGAGTATGCGAGCGGACTCCGTGTGCCAAAAATAAGCCTCGGGCACAGCCACACCCAAAAATAACCGCCCGAAGGCCGGGGCGCCAAGTTCGTCCAGCAGAAAAAGGCCGCAAAAACGGGTGGGCTATAGCCTTGGGGGGTGGGGCTGGCCAACTTCGTCCAATGGACTCGGAATGGCGCGAGACTTTGCGAGCGGCCTCCGTGTGCCAAAAATAGGCCCCGGGCACAGCCGCGCCCAAAAATAACCGCCCGAAGGCCGGGGCGCCAAGTTCGTCCAGCGGAAAAAGGCCGCAAAAACGGGTGGGCTATAGCCTTTGGGGGTGGGGCTGGCCAACTTCGTCCGCCGGACTCCGACTTGCGCGAGATTTTGCGAGGTGCCTGCGTGTGTCAAAAATAGGCCGCGGGCACAGCCGCGCGCAAAAATAACTGCCCGAAGGCCGCGGCGCCAAGTTCGTCCAGCGGAAAAAGGCCACAAAAACGGGTGGGCTATAGCCTTGGGGGGTGGGGCTGGCCAACTTCGTCCGCCGGACTCGAAATGGCGCGAGACTTTGCGAGGTGCCTGCGTGTGTCAAAAATAGGCCCCGGGCACAGCCGCGCCCAAAAATAACCACCCGAAGGCCGGGGCGGCAAGTTCGTCCAGCGGAAAAAGGCCGCAAAAACGGGTGGGCTATAGCCTTGGGGGGTGGGGCTGGCCAACTTCGTCCGCCGGACTCGGAATGGCGCGAGACTTGGCGAGGTGCCACCGTGTGCCAAAAATAGGCCGCGGGCACAGCCGCACCCAAAAATAACCTACCGAAGGCCGGGGCGCCATGTTCGTCCAGCGGAAAAAGGCCAAAAAAACGGGTGGGCTATAGCCTTGGGGGGTGGGTCTGGCCCACTTCGTCCGCCGGACTCGGAATGGTGCGAGACTTTGCGAGTGGCCTCCGTGAGCCAAAAAGAGGCCCCGGGCACAGCCGCGCCCAAAAATAACCGACCGACGGCCGGGGCGCCAAGTTCGTCCAGCGGAAAAAGGCCGCAAAAACGGGTGGGCTATAGCCTTGGGGGGTGGGTCTGGCCCACTTCGTCCGCCGGACTCGGAATGGTGCGAGACTTTGCGAGTGGCCTCCGTGAGCCAAAAAGAGGCCCCGGGCACAGCCGCGCCCAAAAATAACCGACCGACGGCCGGGGCGCCAAGTTCGTCCAGCGGAAAAAGGCCGCAAAAACGGGTGGGCTATAGCCTTGGGGGGTGGGTCTGGCCCACTTCGTCCGCCGGACTTGGAATGGCGCGAGACTTTGGGAGGCGCCTCCGTGTAACAAAAATAGGCCGCGGGCACAGCCGCGCCCAAAAATACCCGCCCGAAGTCCGCGGCAAAAAGCTCGTCCAGCGGAAAAAGGCCTCACAACGGGTGGGCTATAGCCTCGGGATAGGGCTGGCCAACTTCGTCCGCCGGACTCGGACTGGCGCGAGACTTTACGAGGCGCCTCCGTGTGCCAAAAATAGGCCGCAAGAACAGCCGCGCCCAAAAATACCCGCCCGAAGGCCGCGGCGCCAAGTTCGTCCAGCGGAAAAAGGCCACAAAAACGGGTGGGCTATAGCCTTGGGGGGTGGGGCTGGCCAACTTCGTCCGCCGGACTCGGAATGGCGCGAGACTTTGCGAGCGGCCTCCGTGTGCCAAAAATAGGCCCCGGGCACAGCCACACCCAAAAATAACCTACCGAAGGCCGGGGCGCCAAGTTCGTCCAGCGGAAAAAGGCCAAAAAAACGGGTGGGCTATAGCCTTGGGGGGTGGGTCTGGCCCACTTCGTCCGCCGGACTCGGAATGGTGCGAGACTTTGCGAGTGGCCTCCGTGAGCCAAAAAGAGGCCCCGGGCACAGCCGCGCCCAAAAATAACCGACCGACGGCCGGGGCGCCAAATTCGTCCAGCGGAAAAAGGCCGCAAAAACGGGTGGGCTATAGCCTTGGGGGGTGGGTCTGGCCCACTTCGTCCGCCGGACTTGGAATGGCGCGAGACTTTGGGAGGCGCCTCCGTGTAACAAAAATAGGCCGCGGGCACAGCCGCGCCCAAAAATACCCGCCCGAAGTCCGCGGCAAAAAGCTCGTCCAGCGGAAAAAGGCCTCAATAACGGGTGGGCGATAGCCTCGGGGGGTAGGGCTGGCCAACTTCGTCCGCCGGACTCGGACTGGCGCGAGACTTTACGAGGTGCCTCCGTGTGCCAAAAATAGGCCGCAAGAACAGCCGCGCCCAAAAATACCCGCCCGAAGGCCGCGGCGCCAAGTTCGTCCAGCGGAAAAAGGCCACAAAAACGGGTGGGCTATAGCCTTGGGGGGTGGGGCTGGCCTACTTCGTCCGCCAGACTCGGAATGGCGCGAGACTTTGCGAGCGGCCTCCGTGTGCCAAAAATAGGCCCCGGGCACAGCCACACCCAAAAATAACCTACCGAAGGCCGGGGCGCCAAGTTCGTCCAGCGGAAAAAGGCCAAAAAAACGGGTGGGCTATAGCCTTGGGGGGTGGGTCTGGCCCACTTCGTCCGCCGGACTCGGAATGGTGCGAGACTTTGCGAGTGGCCTCCGTGAGCCAAAAAGAGGCCCCGGGCACAGCCGCGCCCAAAAATAACCGACCGACGGCCAAAGCGCCAAGTTCGTCCAGCGGAAAAAGGCCGCAAAAACGGGTGGGCTATAGCCTTGGGGGGTGGGGCCGGCTCACTTCGTCCGCCGGACTCGGAATGGCGCGAGATTTTGCAAGCGGCCTCCGTGTGCAAAAAATAGGCCCCGGGCACAGCCGCGCCCAAAAATAACCGCTCGAATGCCGGGGCGCCAAGTTCGTCCAGCGGAAAAAGGCCACAAAAACGGGTGGGCTATAGCCTTGGGGGGCGGGGCTGGCGAACTTCGTCCGCCGGACTCGGAATGGCGCGAGACTTTGCGTGGCGCCTCCGTGTGCCAAAAATGGGCCGCGGGCACAGCCGCGACCAAAAATACCCGCCCGAAGGCCGCGGCGCCAAGTTCGTCCAGCGGAAAAAGGCCACAAAAACGGGTGGGCTATAGCCTTGGGAGGTGTGGCTGGCGAACTTCGTCCGCCGGACTCGGAATGGCGTGAGACTTTGCGAGGCGCCTCCGTTTGCCAAAAATAGGCCGCGGGCACAGCCGCGCCCAAAAATACCCGCCCGAAAACACGTCGCCAAGTTCGTCCAGCGGAAAAAGGCCACAAAAACGGGTGGGCGATAGCCTTGGGGGGTGGGGCTGGCCCACTTCGTCCGCCGGACTCGGAATGGCGCGAGACTTTGTGAGGCGCCTCCGTGTGCCAAAAATAGGCCGCGGGCACAGCCGTGCCAAAAAATACCCGCCCGAAGGCCGCGGCTCCTAGTTCGTCTAGCGGAAAAAGGCCACAAAAACGGGTGGGCTATAGCCTTGGGGGGTGGGGCTGGCCCACTTCGTCCGCCGGACTTGGAATGGTGCGAGACTTTGGGAGGCGCCTCCGTGTAACAAAAATAGGCCGCGGGCACAGCCGCGCCCAAAAATAACCGCCCGAAGTCCGCGGCAACAAGCTCGTCCAGCGGAAAAAGGCCTCAAAAACGGGTGGGCTATAGCCTCGGGGGGTGGGGCTGGCCAACTTCGTCCGCCGGACTCGGACTGGCGCGAGGCTTTACGAGGCGCCTCCGTGTGCCAAAAATAGGCCGCAGGCACAGCCGCGCCCAAAAATACCCGCCCGAAGGCCGCGGTGCCAAGTTCGTCCAGCGGAAAAAGGCCACAAAAACGGGTGGGCTATAGCCTTGGGGGGTGGGGCTGGCCAGCTTCGTCCACCGGACTCGGAATGCCGCGAGACATTGCGAGGGGCCTCCGTGTGCCAAAAATAGGCCGCGGGCAAAGCCTCGCCCAAAAATAGCCGCCCGAAGGCCGGGTGCCAAGTTCGTCCAGCGGAAAAAGGCCACAAAAACGGGTGGGCTATAGCCTTTGGGGGTGGGGCTGGCCCACTTTGTCCGCTGGACTCGGAATGCCGCGAGACTTTGCGAGGTGCCTCCGTGTGCCAAAAATAGGCCGCGGGCAAAGCCTCGCCCAAAAATAACCGCCCGAAGGCCGGAGCGCCAAGTTCGTCCAGCGGAAAAAGGCCACAAAAACGGGTGGGCTATAGCCTTGGGGGGTGGGGCTGGCCCACTTCGTCCGCCGGACTCGGAATGCCGCGAGACTTTACGAGGGGCCTCCATGTACCAAAAATAGGCCGCGGGCAAAGCCGCGCCCAAAAATAACCGCCCGAAGACCGCGGCGCCAAGTTCGTCCAGCGTAAAAAGGCCACAAAAAGGGGTGGGCTATAGCCCTGGGGGGTGGGGCTGGCCCACCCTGTCCGCCAGACTCGGAATGCCGCGAGACTTTGCGAGGGGCCTCCGTGTGCCAAAAATAGGCCGCGGGCAAAGCCGCGCCCAAAAATAACCGCCCGAAGGCCGTGGCGCCAAGTTCGTCCAGCGGAAAAAGGCCACAAAAACGGGTGGGCTATAGCCTTGGGGGGTGGGGTTGGCCCACTTCGTCCGCCGGACTCGGAATGCCGCGAGACTTTCCGAGGGGCCTCCGTGTGCCAAAAATAGGCTGCGGGCAAAGCCGCGCCCAAAAATAACCGCCCGAAGGCTGGGGCGCCACGTTCGTCCAGCGGAAAAAGGCCACAAAAACGGGTGGGCTATAGCCTTGGGGGGTGGGGCTGGCCAACTTCGTCCGCCGGACTCGGAATGGCGCGAGACTTTGCGAGCGGCCTCCGTTTGCCAAAAATAGGCCCCGGGCACAGCCGCGCCCAAAAATAACCGCCCGAAGGCCAGGGCGCCAAGTTCGTCCAGCGGAAAAAGGCCACAAAAACGGGTGTGCTATAGCCTTGAGTGGTGGGGCAGGCCCACTTCGTGTGCCGGACTCGGAATGGCGCGAGACTTTGCGAGTGGCCTCCGTGTGCTAACAATAGGCCCCGAGCACAGCCGTGCCGAAAAATAACCGCCCGAAGGCCGGGGCGCCAAGTTCGTCCAGCGGAAAAAGGCCACAAAAACGGGTGGGCTATAGCCTTGGGGGGTGGGGCTGGCCAACTTCGTCCGCCGGACTCGGAATGGCGCAAGACTTTGTGAACGGCCTCCGTGTGCCAAAAATAGGCCCCGGGCACAGCCGCGCCAAGAATAACCGCCCGAAGGCTGGGGTGCCAAGTTCGTCCTGCGGAAAAAGGCCACAAAAACGGGTGGCCTATAGCCTTGGGGTTGGGGCTGGCCAACTTCGTCCGCCGGACTCGGAATGGCGCGAGACTTTGCGAGCGGACTCCGTGTGCCAAAAATAGGCCCCGGGCACAGCCGCGCCCAAAAATAACCGCCCGAAGGCCGGGGAGCCAAGTTCGTCATGCCTAAAAAGCCCACACAAAAGGGAATCCTATAGCCTTGGGGTTGGGGCTGGCCAATTTCGTCCGCCGGACTCGGAATGGCGCGAGACTTTGCGAGAGGCCTCCGTGTGCCAAAAATAGGCCCCGGGCACAGCCGCGCCCAAAAATAACCGCCCGAAGGCCGGGGCGCCAAGTTCGTCCAGCGGAAAAAGGCCACAAAAACGGGTGGGCTATAGCCTTGGGGGGTGGGGCTGGCCAACTTCGTCCGCCGCACTCGGAATGGCGCGAGACATTACGAGCGGCCTCCGTGTGCCAAAAATAGGCCCCGGGCACAGCCGCGCCCAAAAATAACCGCCCGAAGGCCGGGGCGCCACGTTCGTCCAGCGGAAAAAGGCCACAAAAACGGGTGGGCTATAGCCTTGGGGGGTGGGGCTGGCCAACTTCGTCCGCCGGACTCGGAATGGCGCGAGACTTTGCGAGCGGCCTCCGTGTGCCAAAAATAGGCCCCGGGCACAGCCGCGCCCAAAAATAACCGCCCGAAGGCCAGGGCGCCAAGTTCGTCCAGCGGAAAAAGGCCACAAAAACGGGTGTGCTATAGTCTTGGGGGGTGGGGCTGGCCAACTTCGTCCGCCGGACTCGGAATGGCGCGAGACTTTGCGAGCAGCCTCCGTGTGCCAAAAATAGGCCCCGGGCACAGCCGCGCTCAAAAATAACGGCCCGAAGGCCGGGGCGCCAAGTTCTCCAGCGGAAAAAGGCCACAAAAACGGGTGTGCTATAGCCTTGGGGGGTGGGGAACTTCGTCCGCCGGACTCGGAATGGAGCGAGACTTTGCGAGCATCCTCCGTGTGACAAAAATAGGCCCCGGGCACAGCCGCGCCCAAAAATAACCGCCCGAAGGCCGGGGCGCCAACTTCGTCCAGCGGAAAAAGGCCACAAAAACGGGTGGGCTATAGCCTTGGGGGGTGGGGCTGGCCAACTTCGTCCGCCGGACTCGGAATGGCGCGAGACTTTGCAAGCGGCATCCGTTTGCCAAAAATAGGCCCCGGACACATCCGCACCTAAAAATAACCGCCCGAAGGCCGGGGCGCCAAGTTCGTCCAGCGGAAAAAAGCCACAAAAACGGGTGGGCTATAGCCTTGGGGGGTGGGGCTGGCCCACTTCGTCCGCCGGACTTGGAATGGTGCGAGAATTTTGGAGGCGCCTCCGTGTAACAAAAATAGGCCGCGGGAACAGCCGCGCCCAAAAATACCCGCCCGAAGTCCGCGGCAACAAGCTCGTCCAGCGGAAAAAGGCCTCAAAAACGGGTGGGCTATAGCCTCGGGGGGTGGGGCTGGCCAACTTCGTCCGCTGGACTCGGAATGGGGCCAGACTTTGCGAGTGGCCTCCGCGTACCAAAAATAGGCCACGGGCACAGCCGCGTCCAAACCCCCCAACGGAAAAATAGCCAAAAAACCGGTGGGCTATAGCCTTGGGGGGAGGGGCTGGCCAACTTCGTCCGCCGGAATCGGAATGGGTCGAGACTTTGCGAGCAGCCTCCGCGTGCCAAAAATAGGCCGCGGGCACAGCCGCACCCAAAAATAACCGCCCGAAGGCCGGGGCGCGAAGTTCGTCCAGCGGAAAAATTGCCAATAACCGGGGTGGCTATAGCCTTGGAGGGAGGAGCTGGCCCACTTCGTCCGCCGGACTCGGAATGGGACGTGACTTTGCGAGCAGACTCCGCGTGCCAAAAATAGGCCACGGGCACAGCCGCGCCCAAAAATAACTGCCCGAAAGCCGGGGCGCGAAGTTCGTCCAGCGGAAAAATGGCCAAAAAACGGGTGGGCTATAGCCTTGGGGGGAGGAGCTGGGCAACTTCGTCCGCCGGACTCGGAATGGGACAAGACTTTGCGAGCGGAGTCCGCGTGCCAAAAATAAGCCGCGGGCACAGCCGTACCCAAAAATAACCGCCCGAAGGCCGGGGCGCCAAGTTCGTTCAGCGGAAAAATGGCCAAAAAACGGGTGGGCTATAGCCTTGGGGGGAGGGGCTGGCCAACTTCGTCCGCCGGACTCAGAATGGGGCGAGACTTTGTGAGTGGCCTCCGCATACCAAAAATAGGCAACGGGCACAGCCGCGTCCAAACCCCCCAGCGGAAAAATAGCCAAAAAACCGGTGGGCTATAGCCTTGGGGGGAGGGGCTGGCCAACTTCGTCCGCCGGAATCGGAATGGGTCGAGACTTTGCGAGCAGCCTCCGCGTGCCAAAAATAGGCCGCGGGCACAGCCGCACCCAAAAATAACCACCCGAAGGCCGGGGCGCGAAGTTCGTCCAGCGGAAAAATGGGCAAAAAACGGGTGGGCTATAGCCTTGGGGGGAGGGGCTGGCCAACTTCGTCCGCCGGACTCGGAATGGGGCGAGACTTTGCGAGAAGCCTCCGCGTGCCAAAAATAGGCCGCGGGCACAGCCGCGCCCAAAAATAACCCCCCCAAGGTCGGCGCGCCCAAACCCCCCAGCGGAAAAATGGCCATAAAACGGGGGATTTATAGCCTCGGCGGGAGGGGCTGGCCAACTTCGTCCGCCGGACTCGGAATGGGGCGAGCCTTTGCGAGCAGCCTCCGCATGCCAAAAATAGGCTGCGGGCACAGCCGCACCCAGAAATAACCGCCCGAAGGCCGGGGCGCCAAGTTTGTCCAGCGGAAAAATGGCCAAAAAACGGGTTGGCTATAGCCTTGTGGGGAGGGGCTGGCCAACTTCGTCCGCCGGACTCGGAATGGGATGAGACTTTGCGAGCAGCCTCCACGTGCCAAAAATAGGCCGCGGACACAGCCGCGCCCAAAAATAACACCACGAAGGTCGGCGCGCCCAAACCCCTCAGCGGAAAAAAGGACAAAAAACGGGTGGGCTATAACCTTGGGGGGAGGGGCTGGCCAACTTCGTCCGCCGGACTCGGAATGGGGCGAGCCTTTGCGAGCGGCCTCCGTATGCCAAAAATAGGCCGCGGGCACAGCCGCGCCCAAAAATAACTGCCCGAAGGCTGGGGCGCCAAGTTCGTCCAGCGGAAAAATGGCCAAAAAACGGTTGGGCTATAGCGTTGGGGGGAGGGGCTGGCCAACTTCGTCCGGCGGACTCGGAATGGGGCGAGACTTTGCGAGTGGCCTCCGTGTGCCAAAAATAGGCTGCGGACACAGTCCCGCCCAAACATAACCGCCCGAAGGCCGGGCGCCAAGTTCGGCCAGCGGAAAAAGGGCCAAAAAACGGGTGGGCTATAGACTTGGGGGGAGGGGCTGGCCAACTTCGTCCGCCGGACTCGGAATGGGGCGAGACTTTGTGAGCGGCCTCCGCGCACCAAAAATAGGCCGTGGGCACAGCCGCGCCCAAAAATAACCGCCCGAAGGCCGGGGCACCAAGTTCTTCCAGCGGAAAAATGGCCAAAAAACGGGTGGGCTATGGGCTTGGGGGGAGGGGCTGGCCCACTTCGTCCGCCAGACTCGGAATGGGGCGAGACTTTGCGAGCGGCCTCCGCGTACCAAAAATTGGCCGCGGACACAGCCGCGCCCAAAAATACCCCCCCGATGGTCGGCGCGCCCAAACCCCCCAGCGGAAAAATGGCCAAAAGCGGGTGGGCTATTGGCTTGGGGGGAGGGGCTGGCCGACTTCGTCCTCCTGACTCGGAATGGTGCGAGACTTTTCGAGTGGCTTCCGTGTGCCAAAAAAAGGCCCCGGGCACAGCCGCGCCCAAAAATAACCGCCCGAAGGCCGGGGCACCAAGTTCGTCCAGCGGAAATGGCCACCAAAGCGGGTGGGCTGTAGCCTTGGGGGTGAGGCTGGCCAACCGTCCGCCAGACTCGGAATGGAGCGAGACTTTGCGAGAGGCCTCGGTGTGCGAAAAATAGGCCCAGGCACAGCCCTCGCCCAAAATAACCGCCCGAAGGCCGGGCGCAAAGTTCGTGCAGCGGAAAAAGGCGACAAAAGCGGGTGGGCTATAGCCTTAGGGGGGTGGGAACCGTCCGCGGACTCGGAATGGAGCGAGACTTTGCGCGGCGTCCTCCGTGTGACAAAAATAGGCCCCGGACACAGCCGCGCCCAAAAATAACCGCCCGAAGGCCGGGGCGCAAAGTTCGTCCAGCGGAAAAAGGCCACAAAAACGGGTGGGCTATAGCCTTGGGGGGTGGGGAACTTCGTCCGCCGGACTCGGAATGGCGCGAGACTTTGCGAGCGTTCTCCGTGTGACAAAAATAGGCCCCGGGCACAGCCGTACCCAAAAATAACCGCCCGAAGGCCGGGGCGCCAAGTTCGTCCAGAGGAAAAAGGCCACAAAAACGGGTGGGCTATAGCCTTGGGGGGTGGGGCTGGCCAACTTCGTCCGCCGGACTCGGAATGGCGCGAGACTTTGCGAGCGTCCTCCATGTGACAAAAATAGGCCCCGGACACAGCCGCGCCCAAAAATAACCGCCCGAAGGCCGGGCCGCCAAGTTCGTCCAGCGGAAAAAGGCCACAAAAACGGGTGGGCTATAGCCTTGGGGGGTGGGGCTGGCCGACTTCGTCCACCGGACTCGGAATGGTGCGAGACTTTGCATGCGGCCTCCGTGTGCCAAAAATAGGCCCCGGGCACAGCCGCGCCCAAAAATAACCGCCCGAAGGCCGGGGCACCAAGTTCGTCCAACGGAAAAAGGCCACAAAAACGGGTGGGCTATAGCCTTGAGTGGTGGGGCAGGCCCACTTCGTGTGCCGGACTCGGAATGGTGCGAGACTTTGCGAGAGGCCTCCTTGTGCCAAAAATAGGCCCCGGTCACAGCCCCGCCCAAAAATAACCGCCCGAAGGCCGGGGCGCCAACTTCGTCCAGCGGAAAAAGGCCACAAAAACGGGTGGGCTATAGCCTTGGGGGGTGGGGCTGGCCAACTTCGTCCGCCGGACTCGGAATGGCGCGAGACTTTGCAAGCGGAATCCGTTTGCCAAAAATAGGCCCCGGACACATCCGCGCCCAAAAATAACCGCCCGAAGGCCGGGGCGCCAAGTTCGTCCAGCGGAAAAAAGCCACAAAAACGGGTGGGCTATAGCCATGGGGGGTGGGGCTGGCCAACTTCGTCCGCCGGACTCGGAATGGCGTGAGACTTTGCGAGTGGCCTCAGTGTGCCAAAAATAGGCCACGGGCACAGCCGCGCCCAAAAATAACTGCCCGAAGGCCGGGGCGCTAACTTCGTCCAGTGGAATAAGGCCACAAAAACGGGTGGGCTACAGCCTTGGGGGGTGGGGCTGGCCAACTTCGTCCGCCGGACTCGGAATGCCGCGAGACTTTGCGAGCGGTCTCCTTGTGCCAAAAATAGGGCCCGGGCACAGCCGCGCCCAAAAATAACCGCCCGAAGGCCGGGGCGCCAAGTTCGTCCAGCGGAAAAAGGCCAAAAAAATGGGTCGGCTATAGCCTTGGGGGGTGGGGCTGGCCAACTTCGTCCGCCGGACTCGGAATGGCACGAGACTTTGCGAGCGTCCTCCTTGTGCGCAAAAGGGCCACGGGCACAGCCGCGCCCAAAAATAACCGCCCGAAGGCCGGGGCGCCAAGTTCGTCTAGCAGAAAAAGGCCACAAAAACGGGTGGGCTATAGGCTTGGGGGGTGGGGCTGGCCAACTTTGTCCGCGGGACTCGGAATGGCGCGAGACTTTGCGAGCGGCCTCCGTGTGCCAAAACTAGGCCCCGGGCACAGCCGCGCATAAAAATAACCGCCCGAAGGCCGGGGCGCCAAGTTCGTCTAGCAGAAAAAGGCCACAAAAACGGGTGGGCTATAGGCTTGGGGGGTGGGGCTGGCCAACTTCGTCCGCCGGACTCGGAATGGCACGAGACTTTGCGAGCGGCCTCCGTGTGCCAAAAATAGGCCGAGGTACAGCCGCGCCCAAAAATAACAGCCCGAAGGCCGTGGCGCCAAGTTCGTCCAGCGGAAAAAGGCCACAAAAACGGGTGGGCTATAGCCTTGGGGGGTGGGGCTGGCCAACTTCGTCTGCCGGACTCGGAATGGCGCGAGACTTTGCGAGCGGGCTCCGTGAGCCAAAAATAGGCTCCGGCCACAGCCGCGCCATAAAATAACCGCCCGAAGGCCGGGGCGCCAAGTTCGTCCAGCGGAAAAAGGCCACAAAAACGGGTGGGCTATAGCCTTGGGGGGTGGGGCTGGCCAACTTCGTCCGCCGGACTCGGAATGGCGAGAGACTTTTCGAGGGGCCTCCGTGTGCCAAAAATAGGCCGCAGGCACAGCCGCGCCCAAAAATAACCGCCCGAAGGCCGGGGCGCCAAGTTCGTCCAGCGGAAAAAGGCCACAAAAACGGGTGGGCTATAGCCTTGGGGGGTGGGGCTGGCCCACTTCGTCCGCCGGACTCGGAATGGCGCGAGACTTTGCGAGCGGCCTCCGTGTGCCAAAAATAGGCCCCGGGCACAGCCGCACCCAAAAATAACTGCCCGAAGGCCGGGGCGCCAAGTTGGTCCAGCGGAAAAAGGCCACAAAAATGGGTGCGCTATAGCCTTGGGGGGTGGGGCTGGCCAACTTCGTCCGCCGGACTCGGAATGGCGCGAGGCTTTGCGAGCGGCCTATGTGTACCAAAAATAGACCCCAGGCACAGCCGCACCCAAAAATAACTGCCCGAAGGCCGGGGCGCCAAGTTGGTCCAGCGGAAAAAGGCCACAAAAATGGGTGCGCTATAGCCTTGGGGGGTGGGGCTGGCCAACTTCGTCCGCCGGACTCGGAATGGCGCGAGACTTTGCGAGCAGGCTCCGTGAGCCATAAATAGTCCCCGGCCTCAGCCGTGCCCAAAAATAACCGCCCGAAGGCCGGGGCGCCAAGTTCGTCCAGCGGAAAAAGGCCACAAAAACGGGTGGGCTATAACCTTGGGGGCTGGGGCTGGCCCACTTCGTCCGCCGAAATCGGAATGGAGCGAGACTTTCCGAGCGACCTCCGTGAGCCAAAAATAGGCCCCGGCCACAGCCACGTCCAAAAATAACCGCCCGAAGGCCGGGGCGCCAAGTTCGTCCAGCGGAAAAAGTACACAAAAACGGGTGGGATATAGCCTTGGGGGGTGGGACTGGCCCACTTCGTCCGCCGGACTCGGAATGGCGCGAGACTTTGCGGGCAGCCTCCGTGTGCCAAAAATAGGCCCCGGGCACAGCCGCACCAAAAAATAACTGCCCGAAGGCCGGGGCGCCAAGTTGGTCCAGCGGAAAAAGGCCACAAAAATGGGTGCGCTATAGCCTTGGGGGGCGGGGCTGGCCAACTTCGTCCGCCGGACTCGGAATGGCGCGAGGCTTTGCGAGCGGGCTCCGTGAGCCAAAAATAGGCCCCGGCCACAGCTGCGCCCAAAAATAACCACCCGAAGGCCGGGGCGCCAAGTTCGTCATGCGGAAAATGGCCACAAAAACGGGTGGGCTATAGCCTTGGGGGGTGGGGCTGGCCCACTTCGTCCGCCGGACTCGGAATGGCGCGAGACTTTGCAAGCGGCCTCCGTGTGCCAAAAATAGGCCCCGCGCACAGCCGCGCCCAAAAATAACCGCTCGAAGGCCGGGGCGCTAAGTTCGTCCAGCGGAAAAAGGCCACAGAAATGGGTGGGCCATAGCCTTGGGGGGTGGGGCTGGCCAACTTCGTCCGCCGGACTCGGAATGGCGAGAGACTTTTCGAGGGGCCTCCGTGTGCCAAAACTAGGCCGCGGACACAGCCGCGCCCAAAAATAACCGCCCGAAGGCCGGGGCGCCAAGTTCGTCCAGCGGAAAAAGGCCACAAAAACGGGTGGGCTATAGCCTTGGGGGGTGGGGCTGGCCAACTTCGTCCGCCGGACTCGGAATGGCGAGAGACTTTTCGAGGGGCCTCCGTGTGCCAAAAATAGGCCGCGGACACAGCCGCGCCCAAAAATAACCGCCCGAAGGCCGGGGCGCCAAGTTCGTCCAGCGGAAAAAGGCCACAAAAACGGGTGGGCTATAGCCTTGGGGGGTGGGGCTGGCCAACTTCGTCCGCCGGACTCGGAATGGCGCGAGACTTTGCGAGCGGCCTCCGTGTACCAAAAATAGGCCCCGGGCACAGCCGCGCCAAAAAATAACCGCCCGAAGGCCGGGGCGCCAAGTTCGTCCAGCGGAAAAAGGCCACAAAAACGAGTGGGCTATAGCCTTGCGGGGTGGGGCTGGCCAACTTCGTCTGCCGGACTCGGAATGGCGCGAGACTTTGCGAGCGGGCTCCGTGAGCCAAAAATAGGCCCCGGCCACAGCCGCGCCGAAAAATAACCGCCCGAAGGCTGGGGCGCCAAGTTCGTCCAGCGGAAAAAGGCCACAAAAGCGGGTGGGCTACAGCCTTGGGGGGTGTGGCTGGCCAACTTCGTCCGCCGGACTCGGAATGGCGAGAGACTTTTCAAGGGGCCTCCGTGTGCCAAAAATAGGCCGCGGGCACTGCCGCGCCCAAAAATAACAGCCCGAAGGCCGGGGCGCCAAGTTCGTCCAGCGGAAAAAGGCCACAAAAACGGGTGGGCTATAGCCTTGGGGGGTGGGGCTGGCCCACTTCGTCCGCCGGCCTCGGAATGGCGCGAGACTTTGCGAGCGGCCTCCATGTGCGTCAAATAGGCCCCGGGCACAGCCGCTCCCAAAAATAACTGCCCGAAGGCCGGGGCGCCAAGTTGGTCCAGCGGAAAAAGGCCACAAAAATGGGTGCGCTATAGCCTTGGGGGGCGGGGCTGGCCCACTTCGTCCGCCGGACTCGGAATGGCGCGAGGCTTTGCGAGCGGGCTCCGTGAGCCAAAAATAGACCCCGGCCACAGCCGCGCCCAAAAATAACCACCCGAAGGCCGGGGCGCCAAGTTCGTCATGCGGAAAATGGCCACAAAAACGGGTGGGCTATAGCCTTGGGGGGTGGGGCTGGCCAACTTCGTCCGCCGGACTCGGAATGGCGCGAGACTTTGCAAGCGGCCTCCGTGTGCCAAAAATAGGCCCCGCGCACAGCCGCGCCCAAAAATAACCACCCGAAGGCCGGGGCGCCAAGTTCGTCATGCGGAAAATGGCCACAAAAACGGGTGAGCTATAGCCTTGGGGGGTGGGGCTGGCCAACTTCGTCCGCCGGACTCGGAATGGCGCGAGACTTTGCAAGCGGCCTCCGTGTGCCAAAAATAGGCCCCGGCCACAGCCGCGCCGAAAAATAACCGCCCGAAGGCTGGGGCGCCAAGTTCGTCCAGCGGAAAAAGGCCACAAAAGCGGGTGGGCTACAGCCTTGGGGGGTGTGGCTGGCCAACTTCGTCCGCCGGACTCGGAATGGCGAGAGACTTTTCAAGGGGCCTCCGTGTGCCAAAAATAGGCCGCGGGCACTGCCGCGCCCAAAAATAACAGCCCGAAGGCCGGGGCGCCAAGTTCGTCCAGCGGAAAAAGGCCACAAAAACGGGTGGGCTATAGCCTTGGGGGGTGGGGCTGGCCCACTTCGTCCGCCGGCCTCGGAATGGCGCGAGACATTGCGAGCGGCCTCCATGTGCCAAAAATAGGCCCCGGGCACAGCCACTCCCAAAAATAACTGCCCGAAGGCCGGGGCGCCAAGTTGGTCCAGCGGAAAAAGGCCACAAAAATGGGTGCGCTATAGCCTTGGGGGGCGGGGCTGGCCCACTTCGTCCGCCGGACTCGGAATGGCGCGAGGCTTTGCGAGCGGGCTCCGTGAGCCAAAAATAGACCCCGGCCACAGCCGCGCCCAAAAATAACCACCCGAAGGCCGGGGCGCCAAGTTCGTCATGCGGAAAATGGCCACAAAAACGGGTGGGCTATAGCCTTGGGGGGTGGGGCTGGCCAACTTCGTCCGCCGGACTCGGAATGGCGCGAGACTTTGCAAGCGGCCTCCGTGTGCCAAAAATAGGCCCCGCGCACAGCCGCGCCCAAAAATAACCACCCGAAGGCCGGGGCGCCAAGTTCGTCATGCGGAAAATGGCCACAAAAACGGGTGGGCTATAGCCTTGGGGGGTGGGGCTGGCCAACTTCGTCCGCCGGACTCGGAATGGCGCGAGACTTTGCAAGCGGCCTCCGTGTGCCAAAAATAGGCCCCGCGCACAGCCGCACTCAAAAATAACCGCTCGAAGGCCGGGGCGCCAAGTTCGTCCAGCGGAAAAGGCCCGTAAAACAAGGTGGGCTATATAGCGTTGGAAGTGGGGCTGGCTAACTTCTTCCGCCGGACTCGGAATGGCGCGAGACTTTGCGGCGGCCTCCGTGTGCGAAAAATAGGCTCCGGCCACAGCCGCGCCCAAAAATAACCGCCCGACGGCTGGGCGCCAAAGTTCGTCCGAGTGGAAAAAGGCCACGAAAGCAGGTGGGCTATAGCCTTGGGGGGTGGGGCTGGCCCACTTCGTCCGCCGGCCTCGGAATGGCGCGAGACTTTGCGAGCGGCCTCCGTGTGCCAAAAATAGGTCCCGGGCACAGCCGCACCCAAAAATAACTGCCCGAAGGCCGGGGCGCCAAGTTGGTCCAGCGGAAAAAGGCCACAAAAATGGGTGCGCTATAGCCTTGGGGGGCGGGGCTGGCCAACTTCGTCCGCCGGACTCGGAATGGCGCGAGGCTATGCGAACGGGCTCCGTGAGCCAAAAATAGGCCCCGGCCACAGCCGCGCCCAAAAATAACCACCCGAAGGCCGGGGCGCCAAGTTCGTCATGCGGAAAATGGCCACAAAAACGGGTGGGCTATAGCCTTGGGGGGTGGGGCTGGCCAACTTCGTCCGCCGGACTCGGAATGGCGTGAGACATTGCGAGCGCCTCCGTGTGCCAAAAATAGGCCCCGGGAACAGCCGCGTCCAAAAATAACCGCCCGAAGGCCGGGGCGTCAAGTTCGTCCAGCAGAAAAAGGCCACAAAAACGGGTGGGCTCTAGCGTTGGGGGGTGGGGCTAACCGACAACGTCCGCCGGACTCGGAATGGCGCGAGACTTTGCGAGGGGCCTCTGTGTGCCAAAAAAAGGCCGCGGGCACAGCCGCGGCCAAAAATAACCGCCCAAAGCCGGGGCGCCAAGTTCGTCCAGCAGAAAAAGGCTACAAAAACGGGTGGGCTATAGCCGTGGGGGGAGCGGCTGGCCAACTTCGTCCGCCGGACTCGGAATGGCGCGAGACTTTACGAGGGGCCTCCACATGCAAAAATAGGCCGCGGTCATAGCCGCGCCCAAAAATAACCACCCGAAGACCGGGGCGCCAAGTTCGTCCAGCGGAAAATGGCCACAAAAATGGGTGAGCTATAGCCTTGGGGGGTGGGGCTGGCAAACTTCGTCCGCCGGACTCGGAATGGCGCGAGACTTTGCGAGGGGCCTCCGTGAGCCAAAAATAGGCCGCGGACAAAGCCGCGCCCAAAAATAACTGCCCGAAGGCCGGGGCGCCATGTTCGTCCAGCGGAAAAAGGCCACAAAAACGGGTGGGCTATAGCCTTGGGGGGAGGGGCTGGCCAAGTTCGTCCGCCGGAATCGGAATGGGGCGAGACTTTGCGAGCGGCCTCCGCGTGTCAAAAATATGCCGCGGGCACAGCCGCACCCAAAAATATCCGCCCGAAGGTCGGCGCGCCGATACCCCCCAGCGGAAAAATGGCCATAAAACGGGTGGGCTATAGCCTTGGGGGGAGGGACTGGCCGACTTCGTCCGCCGGACTCGGAATGGGACGAGACTTTACGAGCGGCCTCCGTGTACCAAAAATAGGCCCTGGACACAGCCGCACCCAAAAATAAACCTCTGAAGGTCGGCACGCACAAAGCCCCTCAGCGGAAAAATGGCCAACAAACGGTTGGGCTATAGCCTTGGGGGGAGGGGCTGGCCGACTTCGTCCGCCGGACTCGGAATGGGGCAAGATTTTGTGAGCGGCCTCCGCGTGCCAAAAATAAGCCCCGGGCACAGCCGTGCCCAAAAATAACCACCCGAAGGACGGGGCGCCAAGTTCGTCCAGCGGAAAAATGGCCAAAAAAAGGGTGGGCTATAGCCTTGGGGGGAGGGGCTGGCCCACTTTGTCCGCCGGACTCGGAATGGGGCGAGACTTTGCGAGCGGCCTCCGCGTGCCAAAAATAGGCCGCGGGCACAGCCGTGCCCAAAAATAACCCCCCGAAGGTCAGCGCACCCAAAGCCCCACAGCGGAAAAATGGCCAAAAAACGGGTGGGCTAGAGCCTTGGGGGGAGGGGCTGGCCGACTTCATCCGCCGGACTCGGAATGGGGCAAGATTTTGTGAGCGGCCTCCGCATGTAAAAAATAAGCCCCGGGCACAGCCGTGCCCAAAAATAATCACCCGAAGGCCGGGGCGCCAAGTTCGTCCAGCGGAAAAAGGCCAGAAAAACGGGTGGGCTATAGCCTTGGGGGGTGGGGCTGGCCAACTTCGTCCGCCGGACTCGGAATGGCACGACACTTTGCGAGGGGCCACCGTGTGCGGAAAATAGGCCGCGGGCACAGCCGCAACCTAAAATAACCGCCCGAAGTTTGGGGCGCGAAGTTCGTCCAGCGGAAAAAGGCCACAAAAACGGGTGGGCTATAGCCTTGGTGGGTGGGGCTGGTCCACTTCGTCTGCCGGATTCGGAATGGCGCGACACTTTGCGAGGGGCCTCCGTGTGCCCAAAATAGGCTGCGGACAGAGCCGCGGCCAAAAATAACCGCCCGAAGGCCGGGGCGCCAAGTTCATCCAGCGGAAAAAGGCCACAGACACGGGTGGGCTATAGCCTTGGGGGGTGGGGTGGCCAACTTCGTCCGCCGGACTCGGAATGGCACGAGACTTTGCGAGGGGCCTCCGTGTACGGAAAATAGGCCGCGGGCACAGCCGTGCCTTAAAATACCCGTCCGAAGGCTGGGGCGCGAAGTTCGACCAGCGGAAAAAGGCCACAAAAACGGGTGGGCTATAGCCTTGGGGGGTGGGGCTGGTCCACTTCGTCCGCTGGACTCGGAATGGAACGAGACTTTGCGAGGGTTCTCCGTGTGCCGAAAATAGATCGTGGGCACAGCCGCACCCAAAAATAACCGTCCGAAGGCCGGGGCGCCAAGTTCGTCCAGCAGAAAAAGGCACAAAAACGGGTGGGCTATAGCCTTGGGGGGAGGGGCTGGCCAACATCGACCGCGGGACTCGGAATGGCGCGAGAATTTGCGAGGGTCCTCTGTGTGCCATAAATAGGCCGAGGGTTACAGCCGCGTCGAAAAATAACCGCCCGAAGGCCGGGCGCCTAGTTCGTCCAGCAGAAAAAGGCACAAAAACGGGTGGGCTATAGCCTTGGGGGGTGGGGCTGGCCAACTTCGTCCGCCGGACTCGGAATGGCGCGAGACTTTGCGAGGGGCCTCCGTTTGCCAAAAATAGGCTGCGGGCACAGCCGCGCCCAAAAATAACCACCCGAAAGCCGGGGCGCCAAGTTCTTCCAGCGGAATAAGGCCACAAAAACGGGTGGGCTATAGCCTTGGGGGGTGGGGCTGGCCAACTTCGTCCGCCGGACTCGGAATGGCACGAGACTTTGCGAGGGGCCTCCGTGTGCGGAAAATACGCCGCGGGCACAGCCGCGCCCAAAAATAACAACCCGAAGGCCGGGGCGCCAAGTTCGTCCAGCGGAAAAAGGCTACAAAAACGGGCGGGCTATAGCCTTGGGGGGTGGGGCTGGCCAACTTCGTCCGCCGGACTCGGAATGGCACGAGACTTTGCGAGGGGCCTCCGTGTGCGGAAAATTGGCCGCGTGCACAGCCACGCCCAAAAATAACCGTCCGAAGGCTGGGGCGCGAAGTTCGACCAGCAGAAAAAGGCCACAAAAACGGGTGGGCTATAGCCTTGGGGGGTGGGGCTGGTCCACTTCGTCCGCTGGACTCGGAATGGAACGAGACTTTGCGAGGGTTCTCCGTGTACCGAAAATAGATCGCGGGCACAGCCGCGCCCAAAAATAACCGTCCGAAGGCCGGGGCGCCAAGTTCGTCCAGCGGAAAAAGGCCAGAAAAACGGGTGGGCTATAGCCTTGGGGGGTGGGGCTGGCCAACTTCGTCCGCCGGACTCGGAATGGCACGAGACTTTGTGATGGGCCACCGTGTGCGGAAAATAGGCCGCGGGCACAGCCGCGCCCTAAAATAACCGCCCGAAGGCTAGGGCGCGAAGTTCGTCTAGCGGAAAAAGGCCACAAAAACTGGTGGGCTATAGCCTTGGGGGGTGGGGCTGGTCCACTTCGTCCGCCGGATTCGGAATGGCGCGAGACTTTGCGAGGGGCCTCTGTTTGCCAAAAATAGGCTGCGGGCACAGCCGCGGCCAAAAATAACCACCCGAAAGCCGGGGCGCCAAGTTCGTCCAGCGGAATAAGGCCACAAAAACGGGTGGGCTATAGCCTTGGGGGGTGGGGCTGGCCAATTTCGTCCGCCGGACTCGGAATGGCGCGAGACTTTGCGACGGGCCTCTGTTTGACAAAAATAGGCTGCGGGCACAGCCACGCCCAAAAATAACCCCCCGAAGGCCGGGGCGCCAAGTTCGTCCAGCGGAAAAAGGCTACAAAAACGGGCGGGCTATAGCCTTGGGGGGTGGGGCTGGCCCACTTCGTCCGCCGGACTCGGAATGGAGCGAGACTTTGCGAGGGTTCTCCGTGTGCCGAAAATTGATCGCGGGCACAGCCGTGCCCAAAAATAAAT
The DNA here is from genome assembly GCA_030444885.1 of Citrus sp. QX-2021. NCBI lineage: Eukaryota > Viridiplantae > Streptophyta > Magnoliopsida > Sapindales > Rutaceae > Citrus > Citrus sp. QX-2021. Next base: position 124,575 of record JAUJEF010000259.1, on the reverse strand, counting down.
GCCCGAAGGCCGGGGCGCCAAGTTCGTCCAGCGGAAAAAGGCCACAAAAACGGGTGGGCTATAGCCTTGGGGGGTGGGGCTGGCCAACTTCGTCCGCCGGACTCGGAATGGCATGAGACTTTGCGAGGGGCCTCCGTGTGTGGAAAATAGGCCGCGGGCACAGCTGCGCCCAAAAATAACCGCCCGAAGGCCGGGGCGCCATGTTCGTCCAGCGGAAAAAGGCCACAAAAATGGGTGGGCTATAGCCTTGGGGGGTGCGGCAGGCCCACTTCGTCCGCCGGACTCGGAATGGCACGAGACTTTGCGAGGGGCCTCCGTGTGCCAAAAATAAGCCGCGGGCACAGCCGCGCCCAAAAATAACCGCCCGAAGTCTGGGGCGCTGAGTTCGTCCAACGGAAAAAGGCCACAAAAACGGGTGGACTATAGTCTTGGGGGGTGGTGTGGCCGACTTCGTCCGCCGGACTCGGAATGGAGCGCTAATGTGCGTGGCACCTCGTGTGCCAAAAATAGGCGGCGGGCACAGGCGCGCCCAAAATTAAACGCCCGAAGGCCGGGCCGCCAAGTTCGTCCAGCGGAAAAAGGCCACAAAAACGGGTGGGCTATAGCCTTGGGGGGTGGGGCTGGCCAACTTCGTCCGCCGGGCTCGGAATAGCGCGAGACTTTGCGAGGGGCCTCCGTGTGCCAAAAATAGGCCGCGGGCACAGCCACGCCCAAAAATAACCCCCCGAAGGCCGGGGCGCCAAGTTCGTCCAGCGGAAAAAGGCCACAAAAACGGGTGGGCTATAGCCTTGGGGGGTGGGGCTGGCCAACTTCGTCCGCCGGACTCGGAATGGCGCGAGACTTTGCGAGCGGCCTCCGTGTACCAAAAATAGGCCACGGGCACAGCCGCACCCAACAATAACCGCCCGAAGGCCGGGGCGCCAATTTCGTCCAGCGGAAAAAGGCCACAAAAACGGGTGGGCTATAGCCTTGGGGGGTGGGGCTGGCCAACATCGTCCGCCGGACTCGGAACGGCGCGAGACTTTGCGAGGGGCCTCCGTGTGATAAAAATAGGCCGCGGGCACAGCCGCGCCCAAAAATAACCGCCCGAAGGCCAGGGCGCCAAGTTCGTCCAGCGGAAAAAGGCCACAAAAACGGGGGGGCTATAGCCTTGGGGGGTGGTGCTGGCCAACTTCGTCCGCTGGGCTCGGAATGGCGCGAGACTTTGCGAGGGGCCTCCGTCTACCAAAAATAGGCCGCGGGCACAGCCGCGCCCAAAAATAACTGCCCGAAGGCCGGGGCGCCAAGTACGTCCAGCGGAAAAAGGCCACAAAACCGGGTGGGCTATAGCCTTGGGGGGTGGGCTGGCCAACCGTCCGCGGACTCGGAATGGCGCGAGACTTTGCAAGTGGCCTCCGTGTGCAAAAATAGGCCCGGGCATAGCCAGCGGCCAAAAATAACCGCCCGAAGGCCGGGCCAAATGCACGTCCCGCGGAAAAAGGCCACAACCCCGGGTGGGCTATTGCCTTGGGGGGTGGGCTGGCCAACTTCGTCCGCCGGACTCGGAATGGCGCGAGACTTTGCAAGTGGCCTCCGTGTGCCAAAAATAGGCCCAGGCACAGCCGCGGCCAAAATAACCGCCCGAAGGCCGGGCGCCAAGTTCGTCCAGCGGAAAGAGGCCACAAAAGCGGGTGGGCTATAGCCTTGGGGGTGGTGCTGGCCAACCGTCCGCGGACTCGGAATGGCGCGAGACTTTACGAGCGGCCTCGGTGTGCCAAAACTAGGCCCCGGACACAGCCGCGCCCAAAAATAACCGCCCGAAGGCCGGGGCGCCAAGTTCGTCCAGCGGAGAGTGGCCAAAAAAAGGGTGGGCTATAGCCTTGGGGGGTGGGGCTGGCCCACTTCGTCCGCCGGACTCGGAATGGCGCGAGACTTTGCGAGTGGTCTCCGCGTGCGAAAAATAGGCCCCGGAAACAGCCGCGGCCAAAAATAAACGCCCGAAGGCCGGGGCGCCAAGTTCGTCCTGCGGAAAAAGGCCACGAAAACGGGTGGGCTACAGCCTTGGCGGGTTGGGCTGGCCAACTCAAATCCCGCGGACTCGGAATGGCGCGAGACTTTGCGAGCGGCCTCGGTGTGCCAAAAATAGGCCCCGGACACAGCCGCGGCCAAAAATAACCGCCTGAAGGCCGGGGCGCCAAGTTCGTCCAGCGGAAAATGGCCACAAAAACGGGTGGGCTATAGCCTTGGGGGTGGGGCTGGCCCACTTCGTCCGCCGGACTCGGAATGGCGCGAGACTTTGCGAGCGGCCTCCGTGTGCCAAAAATAGGCCCCTTGCACAGCCGCGCCGAAAAATAACCGCCCGAAGGCCAGGGCGCCAATTTCGTCCAGCGGAAAAAGGCCACAAAAACGGGCGGCCTATAGCCTTGGGGGGTGGGGCTGGCCAACTTCGTCCGCCGGACTCGGAATGGCGCGATACTTTGCGAGCGGCCTCCGTGTGCCAAAAATAGGCCTCGGGCACAGCCATGACCAAAAATAACTGCCCGAAGGCCGGGGCGCCAAGTTCGTCCAGCGGAAAAAGGCCACAAAAACGGGTGGGCTATAGCCTTGGGGGGTGGGGCTGGCCAACTTCGTCCGCCGGACTCGGAATGGCGCGAGACTTTGCGAGCGGCCTCCGTGTGCCAAAAATAGGCCCCGGGCACAGCCGCGGCCAAAAATAACCGCCCGAAGGCCGGGGCGCCATGTTCGTCCAGCGGAAAAAGGCCACAAAAACGGGTGGGCTATAGCCTTGGGGGGTGGGGCTGGCCAACTTCGTCCGCCGGACTCGGAATGGCGCGAGACTCTGCGAGCGGCCTCTGTGTGCCAAAAATAGGCCCCGGGCACAGCCGCACCCAAAAATAACCGCCCGAAGGCCGGGGCGCCATGTTCGTCCAGCGGAAAAAGGCCACAAAAACGGGTGAGCTATAGCCTTGGGGGGTGGGGCTGGCCAACTTCGTCGGCCGGACTCGGAATGGCACGAGACTCTGCGAGCGGCCTCCGTGTGCCAAAAATAGGCCCTGGGCACAGCCGCGCCCGAAAGTAATCGCCCGAAGTCCGGGGCGCCAAGTTCATCCAGCGGAAAAAGGCCACAAAAACAGGTGGGCTATAGCCTAGAGGGGTGGGGCTGGCCAAGTTCGTCCGCCGGACTCGGAATGGGGCGAGACTTTGCGAGCAGTCTTAGTGTGTCAAAAATAGGCCCAGGCCGCAGCCGCGCCCAAAAATAACCGCCCGAAGGCCGGGGAGCCAAGTTCGTCCAGCGGAAAAAGGCCACAAAAACGGGTGGGCTATAGCCTTGGGGGGTGGGGCTGGCCAACTTCGTCCGCCGGACTCGGAATGGGGTAAGACTTTGCGAGCGGCCTCCACATGCCAAATATAGGCCGCGGGCACAGCCGTGCCCAAATATAACCCCCCGAAGGTCGTTGCGCCAAGTTCGTCCGGCGGAAAAATGGCCAAAAAATGGGTGGGCTATAGCCTTGAGGGGAGGGGCTGGCCCACTTCGTCCGCCAAACTCGGAATGGGGTGAGACTTTGTGAGCGGCATTCGCTTGCCAAAAATAGGCCGCGGGCACGGCCGCGCACAAAAATAACTAGCCGAAGGCCGGGCCGCCAAGTTCGTCCAGCGGAAAAATGGCCAAAAAACGGGTGGGCTATAGCCTTGGGGGGTGGGGCTGGCCAACTTCGTCCGCTGGACTCAGAATGGGGCAAGACTTTGCGAGCGGCCTCCGTGTGCAAATATAGGACGCGGGCACAGCCGTGCCCAAATATAACCCCCCGAAGGTCGTTGCGCCAAGTTCGTCCGGCGGAAAAATGGCCAAAAAATGGGTGGGCTATAGCCTTGAGGGGAGGGGCTGGCCCACTTCGTCCGCCAAACTCGGAATGGGGTGAGACTTTGTGAGCGGCATTCGCGTGCCAAAAATAGGCCGCGGGCACGGCCGCGCACAAAAATAACTAGCCGAAGGCCGGGCCGCCAAGTTCGTCCAGCGGAAAAATGGCCAAAAAACGGGTGGGCTATAGCCTTGGGGGGTGGGGCTGGCCAACTTCGTCCGCTGGACTCGGAATGGGGCAAGACTTTGCGAGCGGCCACCGTGTGCAAATATAGGACGCGGGCACAGCCGTGCCCAAATATAACCCCCCGAAGGTCGTTGCGCCAAGTTCGTGCAGCGGAAAAATGGCCAAAAAACGGGTGGGCTATAGCCTTGGCGGGAGGGGCTGGCCGACTTCGTCCGCCGGGCTCGGAATGGGGCGAGATTTTGCGAGCGGCCACCGCGTTCCAAAAATAGGCCTCGGGCAGAGCCTCGCCTAAAAATAACCCCCCGAAGGTCGTCGCGCCCACCCCGCCCAGCGGAAAAATGGCCAAAAAACGGGTGGGCTATAGCCTTGAGGGGAGGGGCTAGCCCACTTCGTCCGCGGACTCGGGAATTGGACGAGACTTTGCGAGCGGCCTCAGCGTTCAAAAATAGGACGCGGGCACAGCCGTACCCAAAAATAACCACCCGAAGGCGGGCGCCAAGTTCGTCCAGCGGAAAAATTGCCAAAAGCGGGTGGCCTATAGCTTTGGGGGAGGGGCTGGCCAACTCGTCCGCGGACTCGGAATGGGGCGAGCCATTGCGGCGGCCTCAGCGTGCCAAAAATTGGCCACAGGCACAGCCGCGCCAAAAATAACTGCCCGAAGGTCAGCGCGCCCAAACCCCAGCGGAAAAATGGCCAAAAGCGGGTGGGCTATAGCCTTCGGGGAAGGGCTGGCCAACTTCGTCCGCGGACTCGGAATGGGGTAAGACTTTGCGAGCGGCCTCCGCGTGCCAAATATAGGCCGCGGGGGCAGCCGTGCCAAATATAACCCCGAAGGTCGTTGCGCCAAGTTCGTCCAGCGGAAAAATGGCCAAAAAACGGGTGGGCTATAGCCTTGGGGGGAGGGGCTGGCCAACTTCGTCCGCCGGACTCGGAATGGGGTAAGACTTTGCGAGCGGCCTCCGCGTGCCAAATATAGGCCGCGGGCACAGCCGTGCCCAAATATAACCCCCCGAAGGTCGTTGCGCCAAGTTCGTCCAGCGGAAAAATGGCCAAAAAACGGGTGGGCTATAGCCTTGGGGGGAGGGGCTGGCCAACTTCATCCGCCGGACTCGGAATGGGGCGACACTTTGCGAGCACCTTCCGGTGCCAAAAATAGGCCACGGGCAGAGCCGCGCCCAAAACTACCCGCCCGAAGGTCGGCGCGCCCAAACCCCCCAGCGGAAAAATGGCCAAAAAACGGGTGGGCTATAGCCTTGGGGGGAGGGGCTGGCCCACTTCGTCCGCCGGACTCGGAATGGGGCGAGACTTTACGAGCGGCCTCCACGTGCCAAAAATAGGCCGCGGGCAGAGCCGCGCCCAAAAATAACCGCCTGAAGGCCGGGGCGCCAAGTTCGTCCAGCGGAAAAATGGCCAAAAAACGGGTGGGCTATAGCCTTGGGGGGAGGGGCTGGCCAACTTCGTCCGCCGGACTCGGAATGGGGTAAGACTTTGCGAACGGCCTCCGCGTGCCAAATATAGGCCGCGGGCACAGCCGTGCCCAAATATAACCCCCCGAAGGTCGTTGCGCCAAGTTCGTCCAGCGGAAAAATGGCCAAAAAACGGGTGGGCTATAGCCTTGGGGGGAGGGGCTGGCCAACTTCGTCCGCCGGACTCGGAATGGGGTAAGACTTTGCGAGCGGCCTCCACATGCCAAATATAGGCCGCGGGCACAGCCGTGCCCAAATATAACCCCCCGAAGGTCGTTGCGCCAAGTTCGTCCGGCGGAAAAATGGCCAAAAAATGGGTGGGCTATAGCCTTGAGGGGAGGGGCTGGCCCACTTCGTCCGCCAAACTCGGAATGGGGTGAGACTTTGTGAGCGGCATTCGCGTGCCAAAAATAGGCCGTGGGCACGGCCGCGCACAAAAATAACTAGCCGAAGGCCGGGCCGCCAAGTTCGTCCAGCGGAAAAATGGCCAAAAAACGGGTGGGCTATAGCCTTGGGGGGTGGGGCTGGCCAACTTCGTCCGCTGGACTCGGAATGGGGCAAGACTTTGCGAGCGGCCTCCGTGTGCAAATATAGGACGCGGGCACAGCCGTGCCCAAATATAACCCCCCGAAGGTCGTTGCGCCAAGTTCGTGCAGCGGAAAAATGGCCAAAAAACGGGTGGGCTATAGCCTTGGCGGGAGGGGCTGGCCGACTTCGTCCGCCGGGCTCGGAATGGGGCGAGATTTTGCGAGCGGCCACCGCGTACCAAAAATAGGCCACGGGCATAGCCTCGCCTAAAAATAACAGCCCGAAGGTCGGCGCGCCCAAACCCCCCAGCGGAAAAATGGCCAAAAAACGGGTGGGCTATAGCCTTGAGGGGAGGGGCTAGCCCACTTCGTCCGCCGGACTCGGAATTGGACGAGACTTTGCGAGCGGCCTCCGCGTTCCAAAAATAGGACGCGGGCACAGCCGCACCCAAAAATAACCACCCGAAGGCCGGAGCGCCAAGTTCGTCCAGCGGAAAAATTGCCAAAAAACGGGTGGCCTATAGCTTTGGGGGGAGGGGCTGGCCAACTTCGTCCGCCGGACTCGGAATGGGGCGAGCCATTGCGAGCGGCCTCCGCGTGCCAAAAATTGGCCACGGGCACAGCCGCGCCCAAAAATAACTGCCCGAAGGTCAGCGCGCCCAAACCCCCCAGCGGAAAAATGGCCAAAAAACGGGTGGGCTATAGCCGGGGAAGGGCTGGCCAACGTCGTCCGGCCGGACTCGGAATGGGGTAAGACTTTGCGAGCGGCGTCCGCGTGCAAATATAGGCAGCGGGCACAGCCGTGCCCAAATATAACCCCGAAGGTCGTTGCGCCAAGTTCGTCCAGCGGAAAAATGGCCAAAAAACGGGTGGGCTATAGGCTTGGGGTAGGGGCTGGCCAACGTCGTCCGCGGACTCGGAATGGGGTAAGACTTTGCGAGCGGCCTCCGCGTGCCAAATATAGGCCGCGGGCACAGCCGTGCCCAAATATAACCCCCCGAAGGTCGTTGCGCCAAGTTCGTCCAGCGGAAAAATGGCCAAAAAACGGGTGGGCTATAGCCTTGGGGGGAGGGGCTGGCCAACTTCATCCGCCGGACTCGGAATGGGGCGACACTTTGCGAGCACCTTCCGGTGCCAAAAATAGGCCACGGGCAGAGCCGCGCCCAAAACTACCCGCCCGAAGGTCGGCGCGCCCAAACCCCCCAGCGGAAAAATGGCCAAAAAACGGGTGGGCTATAGCCTTGGGGGGAGGGCTGGCCAACTTCGTCCGCCGGACACGGAATGGGGCGACACTTTGCGAGCGGCCTCCGCGTACCAAAAATAGGCCACGGGCAGAGCCGCGCCCAAAACTACCCTCCCGAAGGTCGGCGCGCCCAAATCCCCCAGCGGAAAAATGGCCAAAAAACGGGTGGGCTATAGCCTTGGGGGGAGGGGCTGGCCCACTTCGTCCGCCGGACTCGGAATGGGTCGAGACTTTGCGAGCGGCCTCCGCGTGCCAAAAATAGGCCGTGGGCATAGCCGCGTCCAAAAATAACCCACCGAAGGTCGTTGCGTCGAAACCCCCCACCGGAAAAATGGCCAAAAAACGGGTGGGCTATAGCCTTGGGGGGAGGGGCTGGCCAACTTCATCCGCCGGACTCGGAATGGGGCGACACTTTGCGAGCGGCCTCCGGGTGCCAAAAATAGGCCACGGGCAGAGCCGCGCCCAAAACTACCCGCCCGAAGGTCGGCGCGCCCAAACCCCCCAGCGGAAAAATGGCCAAAAAACGGGTGGGCTATAGCCTTGGGGGGAGGGGCTGGCCAACTTCGTCCGCCGGACTCGGAATGGGCGAGACTTTGCGAGCGGCCTCCGCGTGCCAAAAATAGGCCGTGGGCACAGCCGCGCCCAAAAATAACCGCCCGAAGGCCGGGGCGCCAAGTTCGTCCAGCGGAAAAATGGCCAAAAAACGGGTGGGCTATAGCCTTGGGGGGAGGGCTGGCCAACTTCCTCCGCCGGACACGGAATGGGGCGAGACTTTGCGAGCGGCCTCCGCGTACCAAAAATAGGCCACGGGCAGAGCCGCGCCCAAAACTACCCGCCCGAAGGTCGGCGCGCCCAAACCCCCCAGCGGAAAAATGGCCAAAAAACGGGTGGGCTATAGCCTTGGGGGGAGTGGCTGGCCAACTTTGTCCGCCGGACTCGGAATGGGGTAAGACTTTGCGAGCGGCCTCCGCGTGCCAAATATAGGCCGCGGGCACAGCCGTGCCCAAATATAACCCCCCGAAGGTCGTTGCGCCAAGTTCGTCCAGCGGAAAAATGGCCAAAAAACGGGTGGGCTATAGCCTTGGGGGGAGGGGCTGGCCAAGTTAATCTGCCGGACTGGGAATGGGGCGACACTTTGCGAGCGGCCTCCGGGTGCCAAAAATAGGCCACAAGCAGAGCCGCGCCCAAAACTACCCGCCCGAAGGTCGGCGCGCCCAAACCCCCCAGCGGAAAAATGGCCAAAAAACGGGTGGGCTATAGCCTTGGGGGGAGGGGCTGGCCAACTTCGTCCGCCGGACTCGGAATGGGGTAAGACTTTGCGAGCGGCCTCCGCGTGCCAAATATAGGCCGCGGGCACAGCCGCGTCCAAAAATAACCCACCGAAGGTCGTTGCGCCGAAACCCCCCACCGGAAAAATGGCCAAAAAACGGGTGGGCTATAGCCTTGGGGGGAGGGGCTGGCCAACTTCATCCGCCGGACTCGGAATGGGGCGACACTTTGCGAGCGGCCTCCGGGTACCAAAAATAGGCCACGGGCAGAGCCGCGCCCAAAACTACCCGCCCGAAGGTCGGCGCGCCCAAACCCCCCAGCGGAAAAATGGCCAAAAAACGGGTGGGCTATAGCCTTGGGGGGAGGGGCTGGCCAACTTCGTCCGCCGGACTCGGAATGGGGTAAGACTTTGCGAGCGGCCTCCGTGTGCCAAATATAGGCCGCGGGCACAGCCGTGCCCAAATATAACCCCCCGAAGGTCGTTGCGCCAAGTTCGTCCAGCGGAAAAATGGCCAAAAAACGGGTGGGCTATAGCCTTGGGGGGAGGGGCTGGCCCTCTTCATCCGCCGGACTCGGAATGGGGCGAGACTTTGCGAGCGGCCTCCGCGTGCCAAAAATAGGCCGCGGGCAGAGCCGCGCCCAAAAATAACCGCCTGAAGGCCGGGGCGCCAAGTTCGTCCAGCGGAAAAATGGCCAAAAAACGGGTGGGCTATAGCCTTGGGGGGAGGGGCTGGCCAACTTCATCCGCCGGACTCGGAATGGGGCGACACTTTGCGAGCGGCTTCCGGGTGCCAAAAATAGGCCACGGGCAGAGCCGCGCCCAAAACTACCCGCCCGAAGGTCGGCGCGCCCAAACCCCCCAGCGGAAAAATGGCCAAAAAACGGGTGGGCTATAGCCTTGGGGGAGGGCTGGCCAACTTCAAATCCGCGGACTCGGAATGGGGCGAGACTTTGCGAGCGGCCTCCGCGTGCCAAAAATAGGCCGCGGGCACAGCCGCGCCCAAAACTGACCGCCTGAAGGCCGGGGCGCCAAGTTCGTCCAGCGGAAAAATGGCCAAAAAACGGGTGGGCTATAGCCTAGGGGGGAGGGGCTGGCCAACTTCGTCCGCCGGACTCGGAATGGGGTAAGACTTTGCGAGCGGCCTCCGCGTGCCAAAAATAGGCCGCGGGCACAGCCGCGCCCAAAACTAACCGCCTGAAGTCCGGGGCGCCAAGTTCGTCCTGCGGAAAAAGGCCACAAAAACGGGTGGGCTATAGCCTTGGGGGGTGGGGCTGACCAACTTCGTCCGCCGGACTCGGAATGGCGCAAGATTTTGTGAGGCACCTCTGAGTGTCAAAAATAGGCCGCGGGCACAGTCGCGGTCAAAAATAACCGCCCGAAGGCCGGGGCGCCAAGTTCGGCCAGCGGAAAATGGACACAAAAACGGGTGGGCCATAGCCTTGGGGGGTGGGGCTGGCCAACTTTGTCCGCCGGACTCGGAATGGCGCGAGACTTTCCGAGGGGCCTCCGTGTACCAAAAATAGGCCGCGGGCACAGCCGCGTCCAAAAATTACCGCCCGATGGCCGGGGCGCCAAGTTCGTCCAGCGGAAACAGGCCACAAAAACGGGTGGGCTATAGCCTTGGGGGGTGGGGCTGGCCCAATTCGTCCGCCGGACTCGGAATGGCGCGAGACTTTGCGAGGGCCCTCCGTGTTCCAAAAATAGGCCGCAGGCACAGCCGCGCCCAAAAATAACCGCCCGAAGGCCGGGGCGCCAAGTTCGTCCAGCGGAAAAAGGCCACAAAAACGGGTGGGCTATAGCCTTGGGGGTGGGGCTGGCCGACTTCGTCTGCCAGACTCGGAATGGCGCGAGACTTTGTGGGAGGCCTCCGTGTGCAAAAAATAGGCCGTGGGCACAGCCGTACCAAAAAATAACCACCCGAAGGCCGGGGCGCCAAGTTCGTCCTGCAGAAAAAGGCCACAAAAACGGGTCGGCTATAGCCTTGGGGGGTGGGGCTGGCCAACTTCGTCCGCCGGACTCGGAATGGCGCGAGACTTTGCGAGGCACCTCCGTGTGCCAAAAATAGGCCACGGGCACAGCCGCGCCCAAAAATACCCTCATGAAGGCCGGGGCGCCAAGTTCGTCCTGCGGAAAAAGGCCACAAAAACGGGTGGGCTATAGCCTTGGGGGGTGGGGCTGACCAACTTCGTCCGCCGGACTCGGAATGGCGCAAGACTTTGCGAGGCACCTCTTTGTGTCAAAAATAGGCCGCGGACACAGCCGCGCCCAAAAATAACCGCCCGAAGGCCGGGGCGCCAAGTTCGTCCAGCGGAAAATGGACACAAAAACTGGTGGGCTATAGCCTTGGGGGGTGGGGCTGGCCAACTTCGTCCGCCGGACTTGGAATGGCGCGAGACTTTCCGAGGGGCCTCCGTGTACCAAAAATAGGCCGCGGGTACAGCCGCGTCCAAAAATTGCCGCCCGATGGCCGAGGCGCCAAGTTCGTCCAGCGGAAAAAGGGCACAAAAACGGGTGGGGTATAGCCTTGAGGGGTGGGGCTGGCCAACTTCGTCCGCCGGACTCGGAATGGCGCGAGACGTTGCGAGGCACCACCGTGTGCCAAAAATAGGCAGCGGGCACAGCCGTGCCCAAAAATTCCAGCCCGAAGGCCGGGGCGCGAAGTTCGTCCAGCGGAAAATGGCCACAAAAACGGGTGGGCTATAGCCTTGGGGGGGGGGGGCTGGCCAACTTCGTCTGCCGGACTCGGAATGGCGCGAGACTTTGCGAGGCACCTCCGTGTGCCAAAAATAGGCTGCGGGCACAGCCGCACCCAAAAATAAGTGCCCGAAGGTCCGGTCCCCAAGTTCGTCCGTTGCAAAAATGCCCAAAAAACGGGTGGGCTTTAGCCTTGGGGGAAGGGGCTGGCCAAGTTCGTCCGCCGGACTCGGAATTGGGCCAGACTTTGCGAGGGGCCTTCGTGTGCCAAAAATAGGCCGCGGGCACAGTCGCACCCAAAAATAAGCGCCCGAAGGTCCGGTCCCCAAGTTCGTCCGTTGCAAAAACGCCCAAAAAACGGGTGGGCTATAGCCTTGGGGGGATGGGCTGGCCAAGTTTGTCCGCCGAACTCGGAATGGGGCCAGACTTTACGAGGGGCCTCCGTGTGACTTTATTAGGTGCGGGCACAGCCGCACCCAAAAATAAGGGCCCGAAGGTCCGGTCCCCAAGTTCGTCCGTTGCAAAAATGCCCAAAAACGGGTGGGCTATAGCCTTGGGGGATGGGCTAGCCAGTTCGTCCGCGGACTCGGAATGGGGCCAGACTTTGCGAGGGACCTCCGTGTGCCAAAAATAGGCCGCGGGGACACAGCCGCGCCCTAAAATAACCGCCCGAAGGTCCGGTCCCCAATTTCGTCCGCCGCAAAACGCCTAAAAACAGGTGGGCTATAGCCTTTGGGGAGGGGCTGGCCATGTTCGTCCGCCGGACTCGGAATGGGGCCAGACTTTGCGCGGGGCCTTCATGTGCCAAAAATAGGCCGCGGGCACAGCCGCACCCAAAAATAAGTGCCCGAAGGTCCGGTCCCCAAGTTCGTCCGGTGCAAAAATGCCCAAAAAACGGGTGGGCTATAGCCTTGGGGGGAGGGGCTGGCCAAGTTCGTCCGCCGGTCTCGGAATGGGGTGAGACTTTGCGAGGGGCCTCCGTGTGCCAAAAATAGGCCGCGGGGACACAGCCGCGCCAAAAAGAAAGCGCCCGAAGGTCTGGTCCCCAAGTTCGTCCGCCGCAAAAACTCCCAAAAAACGGGTGGGCGATAGCCTTGGGGGGAGGGGCTGGCCAAGTTCGTCCGCCAGACTAGGAATGGGGCCAGACTTTTCGAGGGGCCTTCGTGTGCCAAAAATAGGCCACGGGCACAGCCGCACCCTAAAATAAGTGCCCGAAGGTCCCGTCCCCAAGTTCGTCCGTTGCAAAAATGCCGAAAAAACAGGTGGGCTATAGCCTTGGGGGGAGGGGCTGGCCAAGTTCGTCCGCCGGACTCGGAATTGGACCAGACTTTGTGAGGGGCCTCCGTGTAACAAAAATAGGCCGCGGGCACAGCCAATTCTGAAAATAATCACCCGAAGGTCCGGTCCCCATGTTCGTCCCCCGCAAAAATGCCGAAAAAACGGGTGGGCTATAGCCTTGGGGGGAGGGGCTGGCCAAGTTCGTCCGCCGGACTCGGAATGGGGCCTGACTCTGCGAGGGGCCTCCGTGTGTGAAAAATAGGTCACGGGCAAAGCTGCGCCCAAAAATAAGCGCCCGAAGGTCCGGTCCCCAAGTTCGTCCACCGCAAAAACGCCCAAAAAACGGGTGCGCAATAGCCTTGGGGGGAGGGGCTGGCCAAGTTCGTCCGCCGGACTCAGAATGGGGGCGACTCTGGGAGGGGCCTCCGTGTGTGAAAAATAGGTCGCGGGCAAAGCCACGCCCAAAAATAAGCGCCCGAAGGTCCGGTCCCCAAGTTCGTCCGCCGCAAAAATGCCCAAAAAACGGGTGGGCTATAGCCTTGGGGGGAGGGGCTGGCCAAGTTCGTCCGCCGGACTCGGAATGGGGCCAAACTTTGCGAGGGGCCTCCGTGCGCCAAAAATAGGCCACGGACACAGCCGCGTCCAAAAATAAGCGCCCGAAGGTCCGGTCCTCAAGTTCGTCCGCCGCAAAAATGACGAAAAAAACGGGTGGGCTATAGCCTTGGGGGGAGGGGCGGGCCAAGTTCGTCCGCCGGACTCGGAATGGGCCCAGACTTTCCGAGGGGCCTCTGTGCACCAAAAATAGGCCGCTGGAACAGCCGCGCCCAAAAATAAGCGCCCGAAGGCCCGGTCCTCAAGTTCCTGCGCCGTAAAAATGCTGAAAAAAAGGGTGGGCTATAGGATTGGGGGGAGGGTCTGGCCAAGTTCGTCCGCCGGACTCGGAATGGGCCCAGACTTTGCGAGGGGCCTCCATGCACCAAAAATAGGCCGCGGGAACAGCCGCGCCCAAAAATAAGCGCCCAAAGGCCCGGTCCTCCAGTTCGTGTGCCGCAAAAATGCCGAAAAAAAGGGTGGGCTATAGGCTTGGGGGGAGGGTCTGGCCAAGTTCGTCCGCCGGACTCGGAATGGAGCCAAACTTTGCCAGGGGCCTCCGTGTGCCAAAAATGGGCCATGGGCAGAGCCGCGACAAAAATAAGCGCCCGAAGGTCCGGTCCCCAAGTTCGTCCGCCGCAAAAATGCCCAAAACACAGGTGGGTTATAGCCTTGGGGGGAGGGGCTGGCCAAGATCGTCCGCCGGACTCGGAATGGGGCCAGACTTTGCGAGGGGCCTTCGTGTGCCAAAAATAGGCCGCGGGCACAGCCGGACCCAAAAATAAGCGCCCGAAGGTCCGGTCCCCAAGTTCGTCCACCGCAAAAATGCCCAAAAAACGGGTGGGCTATAGCCTTGGGGGGAGGGGCTGGCCAAGTTCGTCCGCCGGACTCGGAATGGAGCCAGACTTTGCGAAGGGTCTCCGTGTGTAATAATTAGGCCGCGGAGACACAGCCGCGCCCGAAAATAAGCGCCCGAAGGTCCGGTCCCCAAGTTCGTTCGCCGCAAAAATGACAAAAAAACGGGTGGGCTATAGCCTTGGGGGGAGGGGCTGGCCAAGTTCGGCCGCCGGACTCGGAATGGGCCCAGACTTTACGAGGGGCCTCCGTGTGCCAAAAATGGGCCATGGACACAGCCGCGCCCAAAAATAAGCGCCCGAAGGTCCGGTCCCCAAGTTCGTCCGCCGCAAAAATGCCCAAAAAACGGGTGGGTTATAGCCTTGCGAGGGGCCTCCGTGAGCCAAAAATAAGCCGCGGGCACAGCCACGCCAAAAAATAAGTGTCCGAAGATCCGGTCGCCAATTTCGTCCGCCGCAAAAATGCCCAAAATTGGGTGGGCTATACCCTTGGGGGGAGGGGCTGGCGAAGTTCGTCCGCCGGACTCGGAATGGGGCAAGACTTTGCGAGGGGCCTCTGTGCGGCAAAAATAGCCCGCGGGCACAGCCGTGCCCAAAAATAACCCCCCGAAGGCCGGGGCGCCAAGTTCGTCCAGCGGAAAAAGGCCACAAAAACGGGTGGGCTATAGCCTTGGGAGGTGGGGCTGTTCAAGTTCGTCCGCCGGACTCGGAATGGGATGAGACTTTGCGAGCGGCCTCCGTGTACCAAAAATAGGCCCTGGGCACAGCCGCGCCCAAAAATAACTGCCCGAAGGCCGGGGCGCCAAGTTCGTCCAGCGGAAAAAGGCCACAAAAACGGGTGGGCTATAGCCTTGGGGGGTGGGGCTGGCCAAGTTCGTCTGCCGGATTCGGAATGGGATGAGACTTTGCGAGCGGCCTCCGTGTGCCAAAAATAGGCCGCAAGCACAGCCGCGCCCAAAAATAACTCCCCGAAGGCCGGGGCGCCAAGTTCGTCCAGCGGAAAAAGGCCACAAAAACGGGTGGGCTATAGCCTTGGGAGGTGGGGCTGTACAAGTTCGTCCGCCGGACTCGGAATGGGATGAGACTTTGCGAGCGGCCTCCGTGTCCCAAAAGTAGGAACAGGGCACAGCCGCGCCCAAAAATAACTCCCCGAAGGCCGGGGCGCCAAGTTCGTCCAGCGGAAAAAGGCCACAAAAACGGGTGGGCTATAGCCTTGGGGGGTGGGACTGGCCAAGTTCATCCGCCGGACTCGGAATGGGGAGAGACTTTGCGAACGGCCTCCGTGTGCCAAAAGTAGGTTGCAGGCACAGCCACACCCAAGAATAACCGCCCGAAGGCCGCGGAACCAAGTTAAATCCAGCGGAAAAAGGCCATAAAAACGGGCGGGTTATAGCCTTGGGGGGTGGTGCAGGCCAAGTTCGTCAGCCGGACTCGGAATGGGGAGAGACTTTGCGAGCGGCCTCCGTGTGCCAAAAGTAGGTTGCAGGCACAGCCACACCCAAAAATAACCACCCGAAGGCCGCGGAACCAAGTTCGTCCAGCGGAAAAAGGCCATAAAAACGGGCGGCTTATAGCGTTGGGGGGTGGGGCAGGCCAAGTTCGTCAGCCGGACTTGGAATGGGACGAGACATTGCGAGCGGCCTCCGTGTGCCAAAAGTAGGTTGCGGCCACAGCCACACCCAAAAATAACCACCCGACGGCCGCGGAACCAAGTTCGTCCAGCGGAAAATGGCCATAAAAACGGGCGGGTTATAGCCTTGGGGGGTGGGGCAGGCCAAGTTCGTCAGCCGGACTTGGAATGGGGCGAGACTTTTCGAGCGGCCTCCGTGTGCCAAAAATAGGCCGCGGGCGTAGCCACGCCTAAAAATAACAGCCCGAAAGCCGGCGCGCCAAGTTCGTCCAGCGGAAAAAGGCCACAAAAATGGGTGGGCTATAGCCTTGGGGGGTGGGGCTGGCCAAGTTCGTCCGCCGGGCTCGGAATGGGACGAGACTTTGCGAGGAGCCGCCATGTGCTAAAAATATGCCGCGGTCACAGCCGCGCCAAAAAATTACTGTCCGAAGCCCGTGGCGCCTAGTTCGTCCAGCGGAAATAGGCCACAAAAACGGGGGGGCTATAGCTTCGGGGGATGGGGCTGGCCAAGTTCGTCCGCCGGACTCGGAATGGGATGAGACTTTGCGAGCGGACTCCGTGTGCCAAAAATAGGCCGCGGACACAGCCAAGCCTAAAAATAACCGCCCGAAAGCTAGGGCGCCAAGTTCGTCCAGCGGAAAAAGGCCAAAAAAACGGGTGGGCTATAGCCTTGGGGGATGGGGCTGGCCAAGTTCGTCCGCCGGGCTCGAAATGGGACGAGGCTTTGCGAGGAGCCGCCATGTGCCAAAAATAGGCCTCGGGCACAGCCGTGCCCAAAAATAATTGCCCGAAGGCCGGGGCGCCAAGTTCGTCCAGCGGAAAAATGCCACAAAAACGGGTGGACTATAGCCTTGGGGGGTGGGGCTGGCTAAGTTCGTCCGCGGGACTCGGAATGGGGCGAGCCTTTGCGAGTGGCCTCCGTGTGCCAAAAATAGGCCACAGGCATAGCCGTGCCCAAAAATAATTGCCCGAAAGCCGGGGCGCCAAGTTCGTCCGGCGGAAAAAGGCCACAAAAACGCGCGGGCTATAGCTTTGGGTGGTGGGGCCGGCCATGTTCGTCCGCCGGACTCGGAATGGGATGAGACTTTGTGAGCGGCCTCCGTGTACCAAAAATAGGCCCTGGGCACAGCCGCACCCAAAAATAACTGCCCGAAGCCCTGGGCGCCTAGTTCGTCCAACGGAAAAAGGCCACAAAAATGGGTGGGCTATTGCCTTGGGGGGTGGGGCTGGCCAAGTTCGTCTGCCGGATTCGGAAAGGGACTAGACTTTGTGTACGGCCTCCGTGTGCCAAAAATAGGCCACGGGCACAGCTGTACCCCAAAAATAACCGCCCGAAGACCGGCTCGTCATGTTCGTCCAGCGGAAAAAGGCCACAAAAACGGGTGGGCTATAGCCTTGGGAGGTGGGGCTGTTCAAGTTCGTCCGCCGGACTCGGAATGGGATGAGACTTTGCGAGCGGCCTCCGTGTACCAAAAATAGGCCCTGGGCACAGCCGCGCCCAAAAATAACTGCCCGAAGGCCGGGGCGCCAAGTTCGTCCAGCGGAAAAAGGCCACAAAAACGGGTGGGCTATAGCCTTGGGGGGTGGGACTGGCCAAGTTCATCCGCCGGACTCGGAATGGGGAGAGACTTTGCGAACGGCCTCCGTGTGCCAAAAGTAGGTTGCAGGCACAGCCACACCCAAGAATAACCGCCCGAAGGCCGCGGAACCAAGTTCGTCCAGCGGAAAAAGGCCATAAAAACGGGCGGGTTATAGCCTTGGGGGGTGGTGCAGGCCAAGTTCGTCAGCCGGACTCGGAATGGGGAGAGACTTTGCGAGCGGCCTTCGTGTGCCAAAAGTAGGTTGCAGGCACAGCCACACCCAAAAATAACCGCCCGAAGGCCGCGGAACCAAGTTCGTCCAGCGGAAAAAGGCCATAAAAACGGGCAGCTTATAGCGTTGGGGGGTGGGGCAGGCCAAGTTCGTCAGCCGGACTTGGAATGGGACGAGACATTGCGAGCGGCCTCCGTGTGCCAAAAGTAGGTTGCGGCCACAGCCACACCCAAAAATAACCGCCCGACGGCCGCGGAACCAAGTTCGTCCAGCGGAAAATGGCCATAAAAACGGGCGGGTTATAGCCTTGGGGGGTGGGGCAGGCCAAGTTCGTCAGCCGGACTTGGAATGGGGCGAGACTTTTCGAGCGGCCTCCGTGTGCCAAAAATAGGCCGCGGGCGTAGCCACGCCTAAAAATAACAGCCCGAAAGCCGGCGCGCCAAGTTCGTCCAGCGGAAAAAGGCCACAAAAATGGGTGGGCTATAGCCTTGGGGGGTGGGGCTGGCCAAGTTCGTCCGCCGGGCTCGGAATGGGACGAGACTTTGCGAGGAGCCGCCATGTGCTAAAAATATGCCGCGGTCACAGCCGCGCCAAAAAATTACTGTCCGAAGGCCGTGGCGCCTAGTTCGTCCAGCGGAAATAGGCCACAAAAACGGGTGGGCTATAGCTTCGGGGGATGGGGCTGGCCAAGTTCGTCCGCCGGACTCGGAATGGGATGAGACTTTGCGAGCGGACTCCGTGTGCCAAAAATAGGCCGCGGACACAGCCGCGCCCAAAAATTACGGCCCGAAGGCCGGGGAGCAAAGTTCGTCCATCGGAAAAAGTCCACAAAAACAGGTGGGCTATAGCCTTGGGGGGTGGGGCTGGCCAAGTTCGTCCGCCGGACACAGAATGGGGTGAGACTTTGCGAGCGGCCTCTGTGTCCCAAAAATAGGCAGCGGGCACAGCCGCACCCAAAAATTACCTCCCGAAGGCCGGGGCGCCAAGTTCGTCCAGCGGAAAATGGCCACAAAAACGGGTGGGCTATAGCCTTGGGGGGTGGGGCTGGCCAAGTTCGTCCGCCGGACTCGGAATGGGGCGAGACTTTGCGAGCGGCCACTGTGTGCTGAAAATAGACCGCGGACACAGCCGCGCCCAAAAATAACCGTCCGAAGGCCGGGGCGCCAAGTTCGTCCAGCAGAAAACGGCCACAAAAACGGGTGGGCTATAGGCTTGGGGGGTGGGGCCGGCCCACTTCGTCCGCCGGACTCGGAATGGCGCGAAACATTGCGAGCGGCCTCCGTGTGCCAAAAATAGGCCCCGGGCACAGCCGCGCCCAAAAATAACCGCCCGAAGGCCGCGGCGCCAAGTTCGTCCAGCGGGAAACGGCCACAAAAACGGGTGGGCTATAGCCTTGGGGGCCGGGGCTGGCCAAGTTCGTCCGCCGGACTCGGAATGGCGCGAGAGGTTGCGAGGTGCCTGCGTGTGTCAAAAATAGGCCGCGGGCACAGCCGCGCCCAAAAATAACCGACCGACGGCCGGGGCGCCAAGTTCGTCCTGCGGAAAAAGGCCGCAAAAACGGGTGGGCTATAGCCTTGGGGGGTGGGGCCGGCTCACTTCGTCCGCCGGACTCGGAATGGCGCGAGACTTTGCAAGCGGCCTCCGTGTGCAAAAAATAGGCCCCAGGCACAGCCGCGCCCAAAAATAACCGCTCGAATGCCGGGGCCCCAAGTTCGTCCAGCGGAAAAAGGCCGCAAAAACGGGTGGGCTATAGCCTTGGGGGGCGGGGCTGGCGAACTTCGTCCGCCGGACTCGGAATGGCGCGAGACTTTGCGTGGCGCCTCCGTGTGCCAAAAATAGGCCGCGGGCACAGCCGCGACCAAAAATACCCGCCCGAAGGCCGCGGCGCCAAGTTCGTCCAGCGGAAAAAGGCCACAAAAACGGGTGGGCTATAGCCTTGGGGGGTGGGGCTGGCCTACTTCGTCCGCCGGACTCGGAATGGCGCGAGACTTTGCGAGGCGCCTCCGTGTGCCAAAACTAAGCTGCGGACACAGCCGCGCCAAAAAATACCCACCCAAAGGCCGCGGCGCCAAGTTCGTCCAGGGGAAAAAGGCCACAAAAACGGGTGGGCTATAGCCTTGGGGGGTGGGGCTGGCCATCTTCGTCCGCCGGACTCGGAATGGCGCGAGACTTTGCGAGGCGCCTCCGTGTGCCAAAACAAAGCTGCGGACACAGCCGCGCCAAAAAATACCCGCCCAAAGGCCGCGGCGCCAAGTTCGTCCAGAGGAAAAAGGCCACAAAAACGGGTGGGCTATAGCCTTGGGGGGTGGGGCTGGCCAACTTCGTCCGCCGGACTCGGGATGGCGCGAGAGTTTGCGAGCGGCCTCCGTGTGCCAAAAATAGGCCCTGGGCACAGCCGCGCCCAAAAATAACCGCCCGAAGGCCGGGTCGCCAAGTTTGTCCAGTGGAAAAAGGCCGCAAAAACGGGTGGGCTATAGCGTTGGGGGGTGGGGCTGGCCAACTTCGTCCGCCGGACTCGGATTGGCGTGAGACTATGCGAGCGGCCTCCGTGTGCCAAAAATAAGCCCTGGGCACAGCCGCGCCCAAAAATAACAGCCCGAAGGCCGGGGCGCCAAGTTTGTCCAGTGGAAAAAGGCCGCAAAAACGGGTGGGCTATAGCCTTGGGGGGTGGGGCTGGCCAACTTCGTCCGCCGGACTCGGAATGGCTCGAGACTTTGCGAGTGGCCTCCTTGTGCCAAAAATAGGCCCCGCGCACAGCCGCGCCCAAAAATAACAACCCGAAGGCCGGGGCACCAAGTTCGTCCAGCGGAAAACGGCCACAAAAACGGGTTGGCTGTAGCCTTGGGGGGTGGGGCAGGCCAACTTCGTCTGCTGGACTCGGAATGGCGCGAGACTTTGGGAACGGCCTCCGTGTGTCAAAAATAGGCCCCGGGCACAGCCGCGCCCAAAAATAACTGCCCGAAGGCCGGGGCGACAAGTTCGTCCAGCGGAAAAAGGCCGCAAAAACGGGTGGGCTATAGCCTTGGGGGGTGGGGCTGGCCAACTTCGTCCGCCGGTCTCGGAATGGCGCGAGACTTTGCGACCGGCCTCCGTGTGCCAAAAATAGGCCCTGGGCACAGCCGTACCAAAAAATAACCGCCCGAAGGCCAGGGCGCCAATTTCGTCCAGCGGAAAAAGGCCACAAAAACGGGTGGGCTATAGCCTTGGGGGGTGGGGCTGGCCCACTTCGTCCGCCGGACTCGGAATGGCGCGAGACTTTGCGAGGCGCCTCCGTGTGCCAAAACTAAGCTGCGGACACAGCCGCGCCAAAAAATACCCGCCCAAAGGCCGCGGCTCCAAGTTCGTCCAGGGGAAAAAGGCCACAAAAACGGGTGGGCTATAGCCTTGGGGGGTGGGGCTGGCCAACTTCGTCCGCCGGACTCGGAATGGCGCGAGAGTTTGCGAGCGGCCTCTGTGTGCCAAAACTAGGCCCTGGGCACAGCCGCGCCCAAAAATAACCGCCCGAAGGCCGGGTCGCCAAGTTTGTCCAGTGGAAAAAGGCCGCAAAAACGGGTGGGCTATAGCCTTGGGGGGTGGGGCTGGCCAACATCGTCCGCCGGACTCGGAATGGCGTGAGACTATGCGAGCGGCCTCCGTGTGCCAAAAATAAGCCCTGGGCACAGCCGCGCCCAAAAATAACCGCCCGAAGGCCGGGGCGCCAAGTTTGTCCAGTGGAAAAAGGCCGCAAAAACGGGTGGGCTATAGCCTTGGGGGGTGGGGCTGGCCAACTTCGTCCGCCGGACTCGGAATGGCGCGAGACTTTGCGAGCGGCCTCCTTGTGCCAAAAATAGGCCCCGGGCACAGCCGCGCCCAAAAATAACATCCCGAAGGCCGGGGCACCAAGTTCGTCCAGCGGAAAACGGCCACAAAAACGGGTTGGCTGTAGCCTTGGGGGGTGGGGCTGGCCAACTTCGTCTGCTGGACTCAGAATGGCGCGAGACTTTGCGAACGGCCTCCGTGTGTCAAAAATAGGCCCCGGGCACAGCCGCGCCCAAAAATAACTGCCCGAAGGCCGGGGCGACAAGTTCGTCCAGCGGAAAAAGGCCGCAAAAACGGGTGGGCTATAGCCTTGGGGGGTGGGGCTGGCCAACTTCGTCCGCCGGACTCGGAATGGCGCGAGAATTTGCGAGCGGCCTCCGTGTGCCAAAAATAGGCCCCGGGCACAGCCGCGCCCAAAAATAACCGCCCGAAGTCCAGGGCGCAAAGTTCGTCCAGCGGAAAGAGGGAGCAAAAACGGGTGGGCTATAGCGTTGGGGGGTGGGGCTGGCCCACTTCGTCCGCCGGACTCGGAATGGCGCGAGACTTTGCAAGCCGCCTCCGTGTGCCAAAAATAGGCCCCGGGCACAGCCGCGGCCAAAAATAACTGCCCGAAGGCCGGGGCAACAAGTTCGTCCAGCGGAAAAAGGCCGCAAAAACGGGTGGGCTATAGCCTTGGGGGGTGGGGCTGGCTAACTTCGTCCGCCGGACTCGGAATGGCGCTAGACTTTGCGAACCACCTCCGTGTGCCAAAAATAGGCCCCGGGCACAGCCGCGCCCAAAAATAACTGCCCGAAGGCCGGGGCAACAAGTTCGTCCAGCGTAAAAAGGCCGCAAAAACGGGTGGGCTATAGCCTTGGGGGGTGGGGCTGGCCAACTTCGTCCGCCGGACTCGGAATGGCGCGAGACTTTGCGAACGGCCTCCGTGTGCCAAAAATAGGCCCCGGGCACAGCCGCGTCCAAAAATAACCGCCCAAAGGTCGGGGTGCCAAGTTCGTCCAGCGGAAAACGGCCACAAAAACGGGTGGGCTGTAGCCTTGGGGGGTGGGGCTGGCCAACTTCGTCCGCCGGACTCGGAATGGCGCGAGACTTTGCGAGCGGCCTCCGTGTGCCAAAAATACGACCCGGGCACAGCCGCGCCCAAAAATAACCGCCCGAAGGCCGGGACGCCAATTTTGTCCAGCGGAAAAAGGCCACAAAAACGGGTGGGCTATATCCTGGGAAGGTGGGGCTGGCCCACTTCGTTCAACGGACTCGGAATGGCGCGAGACTTTGCGAGCGGCCTCCATGTGCCAAAAATAGGCCCCGGGCACAGCCGCGCCCAAAAATAACTGCCCGAAGGCCGGGGCGCCAAGTTCGTCCAGCGGAAAAAGGCCGCAAAAACGAGTGGGCTATAGCCTTGGGGGGTGGGGCTGGCCCACTTAGTCTGCCGGACTCGGAATGGCGTGAGACTTTGCGAGCGGCCTCCTTGTGCCAAAAATAGGCCCCGGGAACAGCCGCGCCCAAAAATAAGCGTCCGAAGGCCGGGGCGCCAAGTTCGTCCAGCGGAAAAAGGACGCAAAAACGGGTGGGCTATAGCCTTGGGGGGTGGGGCTCGCTAACTTCGTCCGCCGGACTCGGAATGGCGTGAGACTTTGCGAGCCGCCTCCGTGTGCCAAAAATAGGCCCCGGGCACAGCCGCGCCCAAAAATAACTGCCCGAAGGCCGGGGCAACAAGTTCGTCCAGCGGAAAAAGGCCGTCAAAACGGGTGGGCTATAGCCTTGGGGGGTGGGGCTGGCCAACTTCGTCCGCCGGACTCGGAATGGCGCGAGACTTTGCGAACGGCCTCCGTGTGCCAAAAATAGGCCCCGGGCATAGCCGCGTCCAAAAATAACCGCCCGAAGGTCGGGGCGCCAAGTTCGTCCAGCGGAAAGCAGCCCAAAACGGGTGGGGCTGTAGCCTTGGGGGTGGGGCTGGCCAACTTCGTCCGCCGGACTCGGAATGGCGCGAGACTTTGCGAGCGGCATCCGTGTGCCAAAAATACGACCCGGGCACAGCCGCGCCCAAAAATAACCGCCCGAAGGCCGGGACGCCAATTTCGTCCAGCGGAAAAAGGCCACAAAAACGGGTGGGCTATATCCTGGGAAGGTGGGGCTGGGCCACTTCGTCCGCCGGACTCGGAATGGCGCGAGACTTTGCGAGCGGCCTCCATGTGCCAAAAATAGGACCCGGGCACAGCCGCGCCCAAAAATAACTGCCCGAAGGCCGGGGCGCCAAGTTCGTCCAGCGGAAAAAGGCCGGAAAAACGAGTGGGCTATAGCCTTGGGGGGTGGGGCTGGCCCACTTAGTCTGCCGGACTCGGAATGGCGTGAGACTTTGCGAGCGGCCTCCTTGTGCCAAAAATAGGCCCCGGGCACAGCCGCGCCCAAAAATAAGCGTCCGAAGGCCGGGGCGCCAAGTTCGTCCAGCGGAAAAAGGCCGCAAAAACGGGTGGGCTATAGCCTTGGGGGGTGGGGCTGGCCAACTTCGTCCGCCGGACTCGGAATGGCGCGAGAGTTTGCGAGCGGCCTCCGTGTGCCAAAAATAGGCCCCGGGCACAGCCGCGCCCAAAAATAACTGCCCGAAGGCCGGGGCGCCAAGTTCGTCCAGCGGAAAAAGGCCGCAAAAACGAGTGGGCTATAGCCTTGGGGGGTGGGGCTGGCCAACTTCGTCCGCCGGACTCGGAATGGCGCGAGAATTTGCGAACGGCCTCCGTGTGCCAAAAATAGGCCCCGGGCACAGCCACATCCAAAAATAACCGACCGAAGGCCGGGGCGCCAAGTTCGTCCAGCGGAAAAAGGCCGCAAAAACGGGTGGGCTATAGCCTTGGGGGGTGGGGCTGGCCCACTTCGTCCGCCGGACTCGAAATGGCGCGAGACTTTGCGAGGTGCCTGCGTGTGTCAAAAATAGGCCGCGGGCACAGCCGCGCCCAAAAATACCTGCCCGAAGGCCGCGGCGCCAAGTTCGTCCAGCGGAAAAAGGCCACAAAAACGGGTGGGTCATAGCCTTGGGGGGTGGGGCTGGCCACCTCCGTCCGCCGGACTCGTAATGGCGCGTCACTTTGCCCGAGGCCCCCGTGTGCCAAAAATAGCCCCGGGGAACCGCCGCGCCAACAATACCCGCCCGAAGGCCGGGGCGCCAAGTTCGTCCAGCGGAAAAAGGCCGCAAAAACGGGTGGGCTATAGCCTTGGGGGGTGGGGCTGGCCAACTTCGTCCGCCGGACTCGGAATTGCGCTAGATTTGGCGAGGTTCCACCGTGTTCCAAAAATAGGCCGCGGGCACAGCCGCGCCCAAAAATAACCGCCCGAAGGCCGGGGCGCCAAGTTCGTCCAGCGGAAAAAGGCCGCAAAAACGAGTGGGCTATAGCCTTGGGGGGTGGGGCTGGCCCACTTCGTCCGCCGGACTCGGAATGGCGCGAGACATTGCGAGCGGCCTCCGTGTGCCAAAAATAGGCCCCGGGCACAGCCGCGCCCAAAAATAACCGCCCGAAGGCCGGGGCGCCAAGTTCGTCCAGCGGAAAAAGGCCGCAAAAACGAGTGGGTTATAGCCTTGGGGGGTGGGGCTGGCCAACTTCGTCCGCCGGACTCGGAATGGCGCGAGACTTTGCGAGGTTCCTTCGTGTGTCAAAAATAGGCCGCGGGCACAGCCGCGTGCAAAAATACCTGCCGGAAGGCCGCGGCGCCAAGTTCGTCCAGCGGAAAAAGGCCACAAAAACGGGTGGGCTATAGCCTTGGGGGGTGGGGCTGGCCAACTTCGTCCGCCGGACTCGAAATGGCGCGAGACTTTGCGAGGTGCCTGCGTGTGTCAAAAATAGGCCGCGGGCACAGCCGCGCCCAAAAATACCTGCCCGAAGGCCGCGGCGCCAAGTTCGTCCAGCGGAAACTGGCCACAATACCGGTTGGGGAATAGCCTTGGGGGGTGGGGCTGGCCCACTTCGTCCGCCGGACTCGGAATGGCGCGGGACTTTGCGAGCTGCCTCCGTGTGCAAAAATAGGCCCGGGCACAGCCGCGCCAAAAATAACCGCCCGAAGGCCGGGCGCCAAGTTCGTCCAGCGGAAAAAGGCCGCAAAACGGGTGGGCTATAGCCTTGGGGGTGGGGCTGGCCAACTTCGTCCGCGGACTCGGAATTGCGCTAGACTTGGCGAGGTGCCACCGTGTGCCAAAAATAGGCCGCGGGCACAGCCGCGCCCAAAAATAACCGCCCGAAGGCCGGGGCGCCAAGTTCGTCCAGCAGAAAACGGCCACAAAAACGGGTGGGCTATAGCCTTGGGGGGAGGGGCTGGCCCACTTCGTCCGCCGGACTCGGAATGGCGCGAAACATTGCGAGCTGCCTCCGTGTGCCAAAAATAGGCCGCGGGCACAGCCGCGCCCAAAAATAACCGCCCGAAGGCCGCGGCGCCATGTTCGTCCAGCGGGAAACGGCCACAAAAACGGGTGGGCTATAGCCTTGGGGGCCGGGGCTGGCCAAGTTCGTCCGCCGGACTCGGAATGGCGCGAGAGGTTGCGAGGTGCCTGCGTGTGTCAAAAATAGGCCGCGGGCACAGCCGCGTCCAAAAATAACCGACCGACGGCCGGGGCGCCAAGTTCGTCCTGCGGAAAAAGGCCGCAAAAACGGGTGGGCTATAGCCTTGGGGGGTGGGGCAGCTCGCCGTCCGCGCGGACTCGGAATGGCGCGAGACTTTGCAAGCGGCCTCCGTGTGCAAAAAATAGGCCCCAGGCACAGCCGCGCCCAAAAATAACCGCTCGAATGCCGGGGCCCCAAGTTCGTCCAGCGTAAAAAGGCCACAAAAACGGGTGGGCTATAGCCTTGGGAGGTGTGGCTGGCGAACTTCGTCCGCCGGACTCGGAATGGCGCGAGACTTTGCGAGGCGCCTCCGTTTATCAAAAATAGGCCGCGGGCACAGCCGCGCCAAAAAATACCCGCCCGAAAGCCACGGCGCCAAGTTCGTCTAGCGGAAAAAGGTCACAAAAACGGGCGGGCGATAGCCTTGGGGGGTGGGGTGGCCCACTTCGTCCGCCGAGCTCGGAATGGCGCGAGACTTTGCGAGGCGCCTCCGTGCGCCAAAAATAGGCCGCGGGCACAACCGTGCAAAAAAATACCCGCCCGAAGGCCGCGGCTCCTAGTTCGTCTAGCGGAAAAAGGCCACAAAAACGGGTGGGCTATAGCCTTGGGGGGTGGGGCTGGCCCACTTAGTCCGCCGGACTCGGAATGGCGCGAGACTTTGCAAGCGGCCTCCGTGTGCAAAAAATAGGCCCCGGGCACAGCCGCGCCCAAAAATAACCGCTCGAATGCCGGGGCGCCAAGTTCGTCCAGCGGAAAAAGGCCGCAAAAACGGGTGGGCTATAGCCTTGGGGGGCGGGACTGGCGAACTTCGTCCGCCGGACTCGGAATGGCGCAAGACTTTGCGTGGCGCCTCCGTGTGCCAAAAATAGGCCGCGGGCACAGCCGCGACCAAAAATACCCGCCCGAAGGCCGCGGCGCCAAGTTCGTCCAGCGGAAAAAGGCCACAAAAACGGGTGGGCTATAGCCTTGGGAGGTGTGGCTGGCCCACTTCGTCCGCCGGACTCGGAATGGCGCGAGACTTTGCGAGGCGCCTCCGTGTGCCAAAAATAGGCCGTGGGCACAGCCGTGCCAAAAAATACCCGCCCGAAGGCCGCGGCTCCTAGTTCGTCTAGCGGAAAAAGGCCACAAAAACGGGTGGGCTATAGCCTTGGGGGGTGGGGCTGGCCCACTTCGTCCGCCGGACTTGGAATGGTGCGAGACTTTGGGAGGCGCCTCCGTGTAACAAAAATAGGCCGCGGGCACAGCCGCGCCCAAAAATACCCGCCCGAAGTCCGCGGCAACAAGCTCGTCCATCGGAAAAAGGCCTCAAAAACGGGTGGGCTATAGCCTCGGGGGGTGGGGCTGGCCAACTTCGTCCGCCGGACTCGGACTGGCGCGAGGCTTTACGAGGCACCTCCGTGTGCCAAAAATAGGCCGCAGGCACAGCCGCGCCCAAAAATACCCGCCCGAAGGCCGCGGCGCCAAGTTTGTCCAGCGGAAAAAGGCCACAAAAACGGGTGGGCTATAGCCTTGGGGGGTGGGGCTGGCCCACTTCGTCCACCGGACTCAGAATGCCGCGAGACTTTGCGAGGGGCTTCCGTGTGCCAAAAATAGGCCGCGGACAGAGCCGCGCCGAAAAATACCAGCCCGAAGGCCGCGGCGCCAAGTTCGTCCAGCGGAAAAAGGCCACAAAAACGGGTGGGCTATAGCCTTGGGTGGTGGGGCTGGCCAACTTCGTCCGCCGTACTCGGAATGCCGTGAGACTTTGCGAGGGGCCTCCGTGTGCCAAAAATAGGCCGCGGGCAAAGCCGCGACCAAAAATAACCGCCCGAAGGCCGGGTCACCAAGTTCGTCCAGCGGAAAAAGGCCACAAAAACGGGTGGGCTATAGCCTTGGGGGGTGGGGCTGGCTAACTTCGTCCGCCGGACTCGGAATGCCGCGAGACTTTGCGAGGGGCCTCCGTGTGCCAAAAATAAGCCGCGGACAGAGCCGCGCCCAAAAATAACCGCCCGAAGGCCGGGGTACCAAATTCGTCCAGCGGAAAAAGGCCACAAAAACGGGTGGGCTATAGCCTTGGGGGGTGGGGCTGGCCAACTTCGTCCGCCGGACTCGGAATGCCGCGAGACTTTGCGAGGGGCCTCCGTGTGCCAAAAATAGGCCGTGGCCAAATCCGCGCCCAAAAATAACCGACCGAAGTCCTGGGCGCCAAGTTCGTCCAGCGGAAAAAGGCTACAAAAACGGATTGGCTATAGCCTTGGGGGGTGGGGCTCGCCAACTTCGTCCGCCGGACTCGGAATGCCGCGAGACTTTGCGAGGGGCCTCCGTGTGCCAAAAATAGGCCGCGGGCAAAGCCGCGCCCAAAAATAACCGGCGGAAGGCCGCGGCGCCAAGTTCGTCCAGCGGAAAAAGGCCACAAAAACGGGTGGGCTATAGCCCTGGGGGGTGGGGCTGGCCAACTTCGTCCGGCAGACTCGGAATGCCACGAGACTTTGCGAGGGGCCTCCGTGTGCAAAACATAGGCCGCGGCCAAAGCTGCGCCCAAAAATAACCGCCCGAAGGCCGCGGCGGCAAGTTCGTCCAGCGGAAAAAGGCCACAAAAACGGGTGGGCTATAGCCTTGGGGGCTGGGGCTGGCCCACTTCGTCCGCCGTACTCGGAATGCCGCGAGACTTTGCGAGGGGCTTCCGTGTGCCAAAAATAGGACGCGGGCAAAGCCGCGCCTAAAAATAACCGGCGGAAGGCCGCGACGCCAAGTTCGTCCAGCGGAAAAAGGCCACAAAAACGGGTGGGCTATAGCCCTGGGGGGTGGGGCTGGCCAACTTCGTCCGGCAGACTCGGAATGCCACGAGACTTTGCGAGCGGCCTCCGTGTGCCAAAAATAGGCCCCGGGCACAGCCACGTCCAAAAATAACCGCCCGAAGGCCGGGGCGCCAAGTTCGTCCAGCGGAAATAGGCCACAAAAACGGGTGTGCTATAGCCTTGGGGGGTGGGGCTGGCCAACTTCGTCCGCCGGACTCGGAATGGCGCGAGACTTTGCGAGCGGCCTCCGTGTGCCAAAAATAGGCCCCGGGCACAGCCGCGCCCAAAAATAACTGCCCGAAGGCCGGGACGCCAAGTTCTTCCTGCGGAAAAAGACCACAAAAACGGGTGGGCTATAGCCTTGGGGGGTGGGGCTGGCCCACTTCGTCCGCCGGACTCGGAATGGCGCGAGACTTTGCGAGTGGCCTCCGTGTGCGAAAAATAGGCCCCAGGAACAGCCGCGCCCAAAAATAACCGCTCGAAGGCCGGGGCGCCAAGTTCGTCCAGCGGAAAAAGGCCACAAAAACGGGTGGGCTATAGCCTTGGGGGGTGGGGCTGGCCGACTTCGTCCGCCAGACTCGAAATGGAACGAGTCTTTGCGAGCAGCCTCCGTGTGCCGAAAATAGGCCCCGGGCACAGCCGCGCCCAAAAATAACAGCCCGAAGGCCGGCGCACGAAGTTCGTCTAGCAAAAAAATGCCACAAAAACGGGTGGGCTATAGCCTTGGGGGGTGGGGCTGGCCAACTTCGTCCGCCGGACTCGGAATGGCGCGAGACTTTGCGAGCGGCCTCCGTGTGCCAAAAATAGGCCCCGGGCACAGCCGCGCCCAAAAATAACTGCCCGAAGGCCGGGGCGCCAAGTTCGTCCTGCGGAAAAAGACCACAAAAACGGGTGGGCTATAGCCTTGGGGGGTGGGGCTGGCCCACTTCGTCCGCCGGACTCGGAATGGCGCGAGACTTTGCGAGTGGCCTCCGTGTGCGAAAAATAGGCCCCAGGAACAGCCGCGCCCAAAAATAACCGCTCGAAGGCCGGGGCGCCAAGTTCGTCCAGCGGAAAAAGGCCACAAAAACGGGTGGGCTATAGCCTTGGGGGGTGGGGCTGGCCGACTTCGTCCGCCAGACTCGAAATGGAACGAGTCTTTGCGAGCAGCCTCCGTGTGCCGAAAATAGGCCCCGGGCACAGCCGCGCCCAAAAATAACAGCCCGAAGGCCGGCGCGCGAAGTTCGTCTAGCAAAAAAATGCCACAAAAACGGGTGGGCTATAGCCTTGGGGGGTGGGGCTGGCCAACTTCGTCCGCCGGACTCGGAATGGCGCGAGAATTTGCGAGCAGCCTCCGTGTACCAAAAATAGGCCCTGGGCAAAGCCGCGCCCAAAAATAACCGCCTGAAGGCCGGGGCGCCTAGTTCGTCCAGCGTAAAAAGGCCACAAAAACGGGTGGGCTATAGCCTTGGGGGGTGGGGCTGGCCAACTTCGTCCGCCGGACTCGGAATGGCGTAAGACTTTACGAGCGGCCTCCGTGTACCAAAAATAGGCCCCGGGCATAGCCGCGCCCAAAAATAACCGCCCGAAGGCCAGGGCGCCACGTTCGTCCTGCGGAAAAAGGCCACAAAAACGGGTGGGCTATAGCCTTGGGGGGTGTGGCTCGCCAACTTCGTCCGCCGGACTCGGAATGGCGCGAGACTTTGCGAGCAGTCTCCGTGTGCCAAAAGTAGGCCCCGGGCACAGCCGCACCCAAAAATAACCGCCCGAAGGCCTGGGCGCCAAGTTCGTCCAGAGGAAATAGGCCACAAAAACGGGTGAGCTATAGCCTTGGGGGGTGGGGCTGGCCCACTTCGTCCGCCGGACTCGGAATGGCGCGAAACTTTACGAGCGGCCGCCGTGTGCAAAAAACAGGCCCCGGGCACAGCCGCGCCCAAAAATAACCGCCCGAAGGCCGGGGCGCCAAGTTCGTCCATCGGAAAAAGGCCACAAAAACGGGTGGGCTATAGCCTTGGGGGGTGGGGCTGGCCAACTTCGTCCGCCAGACTCGAAATGGAACGAGTCTTTGCGACCAGCCTCCGTGTGCCGAAAATAGGCCCCGGGCACAGCCGCGCCCAAAAATAACAGCCCGAAGGCCGGCGCGCGAAGTTCGTCCAGCAAAAAAATGCCACAAAAACGGGTGGGCTATAGCCTTGGGGGGTGGGGCTGGCCAACTTCGTCCGCCGGACTCGGAATGGCGCGAGAATTTGCGAGCAGCCTCCGTGTGCCAAAAATAGGCCCTGGGCAAAGCCGCGCCCAAAAATAACCGCCTGAAGGCCGGGGCGCCTAGTTCGTCCAGCGTAAAAAGGCCACAAAAACGGGTGGGCTATAGCCTTGGGGGGTGGGGCTGGCCAACTTCGTCCGCCGGACTCGGAATGGCGCGAGACTTTGCGAGCAGTCTCCGTGTGCCAAAACTAGGCCCCGGGCACAGCCGCTCCCAAAAATAACCGTCCGAAGGCCGGGGCGCCAAGTTCGTCCAGCGGAAAAAAGCCACAAAAACGGGTGGGCTATAGCCTTGGGGGGTGGGGCTGGCCAACTTCGTCCGCCGGACTCGGAATGGTGCGAGACTTACTGAGCGACCTCCGTGTGCCGAAAAATAGGCCCGGGCACAGTCGCGCCCAAAAATAACCGCCCGAAAGCCGGGCGCGAAGTTAAATCCAGCAAAAATTGCCACAAAAGCGGGTGGGCTATAGCCTTGGGGGTGGGGCTGGCCAAATTCGTCCGCCAGACTCGGAATGGCGCAAGACTTTACGAGCGGCCTCCGTGTACCAAAAATAGGCCCCGGGCACAGCCGCGCCCAAAAATAACCGCCCGAAGGCCGGGGCGCCAAGTTCGTCCAGAGGAAATTGGCCACAAAAACGGGTGAGCTATAGCCTTGGGGGGTGGGGCTGGCCAACTTCGTCCGCCGGACTCGGAATGGCGCGAAACTTTACGAGCGGCCTCCGTGTGCCAAAAACAGGCACCGGGCACAGCCGCGCCCAAAAATAACCGCCCGAAGGCCGGGGCGCCAAGTTCGTCCAGCAAAAAAATGCCACAAAAACGGGTGGGCTATAGCCTTGGGGGGTGGGGCTGGCCAAATTCGTCCGCCCGACTCGGAATGGCGCAAGACTTTACGAGCGGCCTCCGTGTACCAAAAATAGGCCCCGGGCACAGCCGCGCCCAAAAATAACCGCCCGAAGGCCGGGCGCCAAGTTCGTCCGCAGAGAAATTGGCCCAAAGCAGGTGAGCTATAGCCTTAGGGGGTGGGGCTGGCCAACCGTCCGCCGGACTCGGAATGGCGCGAAACTTTACGAGCGGCCTCCGTGTGCCAAAACAGGCACGGGCACAGCGCGCCAAAAATAACCGCCCGAAGGCCGGGCGCCAAGTTCGTCAATCGGAAAACGGCCACAAAAACGGGTGGGCTATAGCCTTGGGGGGTGGGGCTGGCCAATTTCGTCCGCCGGACTCGGAATGGCGCAAGACTTTACGAGCGGCCTCCGTGTACCAAAAATAGGCCCCGGGCACAGCCACGCCCAAAAATAACCGCCCGAAGGCCGGGGTGCCAAGTTCGTCCAGCGGAAAAAGGCCACAAAAACGGGTGGGCTATAGCCTTGGGGCGTGGGGCTGGCCCACTTCGTCCGCCGGACTCGAAATGGAGCGAGACTTTGCGAGTAGCCTCCGTGTGCCGAAAATAGGCCCCGGGCACAGCCACGCCCAAAAATAACCGCCCGAAGGCCGGGGCGCCAAGTTCGTCCATCGGAAAAAGGCCACAAAAACGGGTGGGCTATAGCCTTGGGGGGTGGGGCTGGCCAATTTCGTCCGCCGGACTCGGAATGGCGCAAGACTTTACGAGCGGCCTCCGTGTACCAAAAATAGGCCCCGGGCACAGCCACGCCCAAAAATAACCGCCCGAAGGCCGGCGCGCCAAGTTCGTCCAGCAAAAAAATGCCACAAAAACGGGTGGCTATAGCCTTGGGGGGTGGGGCTGGCCAACTTCGTCCGCCGGACTCGGAATGGCGCGAGAATTTACGAGCGGCCTCCGTGTGCCAAAAATAGGCCCCGGGCATAGCCGCGCCCAAAAATAACCTCCCGAAGGCCGGGGCGCCCAGTTCGTCCAACGGAAAAAGGCCACAAAAACGGGTGGGCTATAGCCTTGCGGGGTGGGGCTGGCCAACTTTGTCCGCCGGACTCGGAATGGCGCTAGACTTTGCGAGCAATCTCCGTGTGCCAAAAATAGTCCCCGGGAACAGCCGCGCCCAAAAATAACCGCCCGAAGGCCGGGGTGCCAAGTTCGTCCAGCGAAAAAAGGCCACAAAAACGGGTGGGCTATAGCATTGGGGGGTGGGGCTGGCAAACTTCGTCCCCCGGACTCGGAATGGCGTGAGATTTTGCGAGCGGCCTCCTTGTGCGAAAAATAGGCCCCGGGCACAGCCGCGTCCAAAAATTACCGCCCGAAGGCCGGGGCGCAAAGTTCGTCCAGCGGAAAAAGGCCGCAAAAACGGGTGGGCTATGGCCTTAGGGGGTGGGGCTGGCCAACTTCGTCCGCCGAACTCGGAATGGCGCGAGACTTTGCGAGGCACCTGCGTGTGCCAAAAATAGGCCCCGAACACAGTCGCGCCCAAAAATAACCGCCCGAAGGCCGGGGCGCCAAGTTCATCCAGCGGAAAAAGGCCACAAAAACAGGTGGGCTATAGCCTTAGGGGTGGGGCTGGCCCACTTCGTCCGCCGGACTCGGAATGGAGCCAGACTTTGCGAGGCACCTCCGCGTGCCAAAAATAGGCCACGGGCACAGCCGCGCCAAATAATACCTGCCCGAAGGCCGCGGCGCCAAGTTCGTCCAGCGGAAAAAGGCCACAAAAACAGGTGGCCTATAGCCTTGGGGGGTGGGGCTGGCCAACTTCGTCCGCCGGACTCGGAATGGCGCGAGACTTTGCGAGGCACCTGCGTGTGCCAAAAATAGGCCCCGGACACAGTCGCGCCCAAAAATAACGGTCCGAAAGCTTGGCGCAAATTAAATCCAGCGGAAAAAGGCCACAAAAACGGGTGGGCTCTAGCGTTGGGGGGTGGGGCTAACCGACAACGTCCGCCGGACTCGGAATGGCGCGAGACCTTGCGAGGGGCCTCTGTGTGCCAAAAATAGGCCCCGGACACAGTCGCGCCCAAAAATAACCGCCCGAAAGCCGCGGCGCCAAATTCGTCCAGCGGAAAAAGGCCACAAAAACGGGTGGGCTGTAGCCTTTGGGGGTGGGGCTGGCCAATTTCGTCCGCCGGACTCGGAATGGCGCGAGACTTTTCGAGGAGCCTCTGCGTACCAAAAATAGGCCACGGGCACAGCCGCGCCAAATAATACCTGCCCGAAGGCCGCGGCGCCAAGTTCGTCCAGCGGAAAAAGGCCACAAAAACGGGTGGCCTATAGCCTTGGGGGGTGGGGCCGGCCAACTTCGTCCGCCGGACTCGGAATGGCGCGAGACTTTGCGAGCGGCCTCCGTGTGCCAAAAATAGGCCCCGGGCACAGCCGCGCCCATAAATAACCGCCCGAAGGCCGGGGCGCCAAGTTCGTCCAGCGGAAAAAGGCCACAAAAACGGGTGGGCTATAGCCTTGGGGGGTGGGGCTGGCCAACTTCGTCCGCCGGACTCGGAATGGCGCGAGACTTTGCGAGCGTCCTCTGTGTGCCAAAAATACGCCCCGGGCACAGCCGCACCCAAAAATAACCGCCCAAAGGCCGGGGCGCCAAGTTCGTCCAGCGGAAAAAGGCCACAAAAACGGGTGGGCTATAGCCTTGGGGGGTGGGGCTGGCCAACTTCGTCCGCCGGACTCGGACTGGCGTGAGACTTTGCGAGCGGCCTTTGTCTGCAAAAAATAGGCCCCCGGCACAGCCGCACAAAAAAATAACCACCCGAAGGCTGGGGCGCCAAGTTTGTCCATCGGAAAAAGGCAACAAAAACGGGTGGGCTATAGCCTTGGGGGGTGGGGCTGGCCAACTTCGTCCGCCGGACTCGGAATGGCGCGAGACATTGCGAGCGGCCTCCGTGTGCCAAAAATAGGCCCCGGGCACAGCCGCGTCCAAAAATAACCGCCCGAAGGCCGGGGCGCCAAGTTCGTCCAGCGGAAAATGGCCACAGAAATGGGTGGGCTATAGCCTTGGGGGTGGGGCTGGCCAACCGTCCGCCCGGACTCGGAATGGCGCGAGACTTTGCGAGGGCCTCCGTGTGCCAAAAATAGGCCACAGGCACAGCGCGCCTAAAAATAACGGCCCGAAGGCCGGGGCACCAACTTCGTCCAGCGGAAAAAGGCCACAAAAACGGGTGGGCTCTAGCGTTGGGGGGTGGGGCTAACCGACAACGTCCGCCGGACTCGGAATGGCGCGAGACTTTGCGAGGGGCCTCTGTGTGCCAAAAATAGGCCGCGGGCACAGCCGCGCCCAAAAATAACCGCCCGAAGCCGGGGCGCCAAGTTCGTCCAGCAGAAAAAGGCTACAAAAACGGGTGGGCTATAGCCGTGGGGGGAGCGGCTGGCCAACTTCGTCCGCCGGACTCGGAATGGCGCGAGACTTTACGAGGGGCCTCCACATGTAAAAATAGGCCGCGGGCACAGCCGCGCCCAAAAATAACCACCCGAAGGCCGGGGCGCCAAGTTCGTCCAGCGGAAAATGGCCACAAAAACGGGTGGGCTATAGCCATGGGGGGTGGGGCTGGCAAACTTCGTCCGCCGGACTCGGAATGGCGCGAGACTTTGCGAGGGGCCTCCGTGAGCCAAAAATAGGCCGCGGGCAAAGGCGCGCCCAAAAATAACCGCCCGAAGGCCGGGGCGCCAAGTTCGTCCAGCGGAAAAAGGCCACAAAAACGGGTGGGCTATAGCCTTGGGGGGTGGGGCTGGCCAACTTTGTCCGCCGGACTCGGAATGGTGTGAGACATTGCGAACGGCCTCCGCGTGCCAAAAATAAGCCCCGGGCACAGCCGCGCCCAAAAATAACCGCCCGAAGGCCGGGGCGCCAAGTTCGTCCAGCGGAAAAAGGCCACAAAAACGGGTGGGCTATAGCCTTGGGGGGAGGGGCTGGCCAAGTTCGTCCGCCGGACTCGGAATGGGGCGAGACTTTGCGAGCGGCCTCCGCGTGTCAAAAATATGCCACGGGCACAGCCGCGCCATAAATAACCGCCCGAAGGTCGGCGCGCCGATACCCCCCAGCGGAAAAATGGCCATAAAACGGGTGGGCTATAGCCTTGGGGGGAGGGACTGGCCAACTTCGTCCGCCGGACTCAGAATGGGGAAACACTTTGCGAGTGGCCTCCGTGTGCCAAAAATAGGCCCCGGGCACAGCCGCGCCCAAAAATACCCGCCAGAAGGCCGCGGCGCCAAGTTCGTCCAGCGGAAAAAGGCCACAAAAACGGGAGGGCTATAACCTTGGGGGGTGGGGCTGGCCAACTTCGTCCGCCGGACTCGGAATGACCCGAGACTTTGCGAGGCGCCTCCGTGTGCCAAAAATAGGCCGTGGGCACAGCCGCGCCCAATAATATTGGACCGAAGGCCGCGGCGCCAAGTTCGTCCAGCGGAAAAAGGCCCCAAAAACGGGTGGGCTATAGCCTTGGGGGGTGGGGCTGGCCAGCTTCATCCGCCGGACTCGGAATGGCGGGAGACTTTGCGAGGCGCCTCCGTGTGCCAAAAATAGGCCTCAGGCACAGCCGCGCCCAAACATACCCGCCCAAAGGGCGCGGCGCCAAGTTTGTACAGCGGAAAAAGGCCACAAAAACGGGTAGGCTATAGCCTTGGGGGGTGGGGCTGGCCAACTTCGTCCGCCGGACTCGGAATGGCGCAAGACTTTGCGAGGCACCTCCGTGTGCCAAAAATAGGCCGCGGGCAGAGCCGCGCCCATAAATACCCGCCCGAAGGCCGCGGCGCCAAGTTCGTCCAGCGGAAAAAGGCCCCAAAAACGGGTGGGCTATAGCCTTGGGGGGTGGGGCCGGCCGACTTCGTCCGCCGGACTCGGAATGGCGCGAGACTTTGCGAGCGGCCTCCGTGTGCCAAAAATAGGCCCCGGGCACAGCCGCGCCCAAAAATAACCGCTCGAAGGCCGGGGCGCCAAGTTCGTCCAGCGGAAAAAGGCCACAGAAACAGGTGGGCTATAGCGTTGGGGGTTGGGGCTGGCCAACTTCGTCCGCCAGACTCGGAATGGCGCGAGACTTTGCGAACGGCCTCCGTGTGCCAAAAAAAGGCCCCGGGCACGGTCGCGCCCAAAAATAACCGCTCGAAGGCCGGGGTGCCAAGTTCGTCCAGCGGAAAAAGGCCACAGAAACAGGTGGGCTATAGCCTTGGGGGGTGGGGCTGGCCGACTTCGTCCGCCGGACTCGGAATGGCGCGAGACTTTGCGAGTTGCCTCCGTGTGCCAAAAATAGGCCGCGGGCACAGCCGCGCCCAAAAATACCCGCCAGAAGGCCGCGGCGCCAAGTTCGTCCAGCGGAAAAAGGCCACAAAAACGGGAGGGCTATAACCTTGGGGGGTGGGGCTGGCCAACTTCGTCCGCCGGACTCGGAATGACCCGAGACTTTGCGAGGCATCTCCGTGTGCCAAAAATAGGCCGCGGGCACAGCCGCACACAAAAATATTGGACCGAAGGCCGCGGCGCCAAGTTCGTCCAGCGGAAAAAGGCCCCAAAAACGGGTGGGCTATAGCCTTGGGGGGTGGAGCTGGGCAGCTTTGTCCGCCGGACTCGGAATGGCGGGAGACTTTGCGAGGCACCTCCGTGTGCCAAAAATAGGCCGCGGGCACAGCCGCGCCCAAACATACCCGCCCGAAGGGCGCGGCGCCAAGTTCGTACAGCGCAAAAAGGCCACAAAAACGGGTAGGCTATAGCCTTGGGGGGTGGGGCTGGCCAACTTCGTCCGCCGGACTCGGAATGGCGCAAGACTTTGCGAGGCGCCTCCGTGTGCCAAAAATAGGCCGCGGGCAGAGCCGCGCCCATAAATATCCGCCCGAAGGCCGCGGCGCCAAGTTCGTCCAGCGGAAAAAGGCCACAAACACGGGTGGGCTATCGCCTTGGGGGGTGGGGCTGGCCAACCTCGTCCGCCGGACTCGGAATGGCGCGAGACTTTGCGAGGCACCTCCGTGTGCCAAAAATAGGCCGCGGGCACACCCGCGCCCAAAAATACCCGCCCAAAGGCCGCGGCGCCAAGTTCGTCCAGCGGAAAAAGGCCACAAAAACGGGTGGGCTATAGCCTTGGGGGGTGGGGCCGGCCGACTTCGTCCGCCGGACTCGGAATGGCGCGAGACTTTGCGAGCGGCCTCCGTGTGCCAAAAATAGGCCCCGGGCACAGCCGCGCCGAAAAATAACCGCTCGAAGGCCGGGGCGCCAAGTTCGTCCAGCGGAAAAAGGCCACAGAAACAGGTGGGCTATAGCGTTGGGGGTTGGGGCTGGCCCACTTCGTCCGCTGGACTCGGAATGGCACGAGCCTTTGCGAGCGGCCTCCTTGTGCCAAAAATAGGCCCCGGGCACAGCCGCGCCCAAAAATAACCGCTCGAAGGCCGGGGCGCCAAGTTCGTCCCAATGGAAAAGGCCCACAGAACTGGTGTGCTATAGAGTTGGGGGGTGGGGCTGGCCAACTTCATCCGCCGGACTCGGAATGCCGTGAGACTTTACGAGCGGTCTCCGTGTACCAAAAATAGGCCCCGGGCACAGCCGCGCCCAAAAATAACCGCCCGACGGCTGGGGCGCCAAGTTAAATCCCAGTGGAAAAAGGCCACAAGAAACAGGTGGGCTATAGCCTTGGGGTGTGGGCTGGCCAACCGTCCGCCGGACTCGGAATGGCGCTAGACTTTGCGAGTGGCCTCCGTGTGCCAAAAATAGTCCTCGGGCACAGCCGCGCCAAAAATAACAGCCCAAAGGCAGGGGCGCCAAGGTCGTCCATCGGAAAAAGGCCACAAACGGGTGGGCTATAGCCTTGGGGGGTGGGGCTGGCCAACTTCCTCCGCCGGACTCGGAATGGCGCGAGACTTTGCGAGCGGCCCCCGTGTGCCAAAAATAAGTCCCGGGCACAGCCGCGCCCAAAAATAACCGCTCGAAGGACAAGGCGCCAAGTTCGTCCAGCGGAAAAAGGCCACGAAGGCCGGGGCACCAACTTCGTCCAGCGGAAAAAGGCCACAAAAACGGGTGGGCTCTAGCGTTGGGGGGTGGGGCTAACCGACAACGTCCGCCGGACTCGGAATGGGGAAACACTTTGCGAGTGGCCTCCGTGTGCCAAAAATAGGCCCCGGGCACAGCCGCGCCCAAAAATACCCGCCAGAAGGCCGCGGCGCCAAGTTCGTCCAGCGGAAAAAGGCCACAAAAACGGGAGGGCTATAACCTTGGGGGGTGGGGCTGGCCAACTTCGTCTGCCGGACTCGGAATGACCCGAGACTTTGCGAGGCGCCTCCGTGTGCCAAAAATAGGCCGTGGGCACAGCCGCGCCCAATAATATTGGACCGAAGGCCGCGGCGCCAAGTTCGTCCAGCGGAAAAAGGCCCCAAAAACGGGTGGGCTATAGCCTTGGGGGGTGGGGCTGGCCAACTTCATCCGCCGGACTCGGAATGGGGCCTGACTCTGCGAGGGGCCTCCGTGTGTGAAAAATAGGTCGCGGGCAAAGCCGCGCCCAAAAATAAGCGCCCGAAGGTCCGGTCCCAAAGTTCGTCCACCGCAAAAACGCCGAAAAAACGGGTAGGCTATAGCCTTGGGGGGAGGGGCTGGCCAAGTTCGTCCGCCGGACTCGGAATGGGGCCTGACTCTGCGAGGGGCCTCCGTGTGTGAAAAATAGGTCGCGGGCAAAGCCACGCCCAAAAATAAGCGCCCGAAGGTCCGGTCCCCAAGTTCGTCCGCCGCAAAAATGCCCAAAAAACGGGTGGGCTATAGCCTTGGGGGGAGGGGCTGGCCAAGTTCGTCCGCCGGACTCGGAATGGGGCCAAACTTTGCGAGGGGCCTCCGTGCGCCAAAAATAGGCCACGGACACAGCCGCGTCCAAAAATAAGCGCCCAAAGGTCCGGTCCTCAACTTCGTCCGCCGCAAAAATGACGAAAAAAACGGGTGGGCTATAGCCTTGGGGGGAGGGGCTGGCCAAGTTCGTCCGCCGGACTCGGAATGGGCCCAGACTTTCTGAGGGGCCTCCGTGCACCAAAAATAGGCCGCTGGAACAGCCGCGCCCAAAAATAAGCGCCCGAAGGCCCGGTCCTCAAGTTCCTGCGCCGTAAAAATGCTGAAAAAAAGGGTGGGCTATAGGATTGGGGGGAGGGTCTGGCCAAGTTCGTCTGCCGGACTCGGAATGGGCCCAGACTTTGCGAGGGGCCTCCATGCACCAAAAATAGGCCGCGGGAACAGCCGCGTCCAAAAATAAGCGCCCAAAGGCCCGGTCCTCCAGTTCGTGCCGCAAAATGCCTAAAAAAGGTGGGCTATAGGCTTGGGGAGGGTCAGCCAAGTTCGTCCGCCGGACTCGGAATGGAGCCAAACTTTGCCAGGGGCCTCCGTGTACCAAAAATGGGCCATGGGCAGAGCCGCGACAAAAATAAGCGCCCGAAGGTCCGGTCCCCAAGTTCGTCCGCCGCAAAAATGCCCAAAACACAGGTGGGTTATACCCTTGGGGGGAGGGGCTGGCCAAGATCGTCCGCCGGACTCGGAATGGGGCCAGACTTTGTGAGGGGCCTTCGTGTACCAAAAATAGGCCGCGGGCACAGCCGGACCCAAAAATAAGCGCCCGAAGGTCCGGTCCCCAAGTTCGTCCACCGCAAAAATGCCCAAAAAACGGGTGGGCTATAGCCTTGGGGGGTGGGGCTGGCCAAGTTCGTCCGCCGGACTCAGAATGGAGCCAGACTTTGCGAGGGGTCTCCGTGTGTAATAATTAGGCCGCGGAGACACAGCCGCGCCCAAAAATAAGCGCCCGAAGGTCCGGTCCCCAAGTTCATTCGCCGCAAAAATGACGAAAAAACGGGTGGGCTATAGCCTTGGGGGGAGGGGCTGGCCAAGTTCGGACGCCGGAGTCGTCATGGACCCAGACTTTGCGAGGGGCCTCCGTGTGCCAAAAATGGGCCATGGGCACAGCCGCGCCCAAAAATAAGCGCCCGAAGGTCCGGTCCCCAAGTTCGTCCGCAGCAAAAATGCCCAAAAAACGGGTGGGTTATAGCCTTGCGAGGGGCCTCCGTGAGCCAAAAATAAGCCGCGGGCACAGCCACACCAAAAAATAAGTGTCCGAAGGTCCGGTCCCCAATTTCGTCCGCCGCAAAAATGCCCAAAATTGGGTGGGCTATACCCTTGGGGGGAGGGGCTGGCGAAGTTCGTCCGCCGGACTCGGAATGGGGCAAGACTTTGCGAGGGGCCTCTGTGCGCCAAAAATAGCCCGCGGGCACAGCCGTGCCCAAAAATAACTCCCCGAAGGCCGGGGCGCCAAGTTCGTCCAGCGGAAAAAGGCCACAAAAACGGGTGGGCTATAGCCTTGGGAGGTGGGGCTGTTCAAGTTCGTCCGCCGGACTCGGAATGGGATGAGACTTTGCGAGCGGCCTCCGTGTACCAATAATAGACCCTGGGCACAGCCGCGCCCAAAAATAACTGCCCGAAGGCCGGGGCGCCAAGTTCGTCCAGCGGAAAAAGGCCACAAAAACGGGTGGGCTATAGCCTTGGGGGGTGGGGCTGGCCAAGTTCGTCTGCCGGATTCGGAATGGGATGAGACGCGGCGCCAAGTTCGTCCAGCGGAAAAAGGCACCAAAAACGGGTGGGCTATAGCCTTGGGGGGTGGGGCTGGCCAACTTCGTCCGCCGGACTCGGAATGGCGCGAGACTTTGCGAGTGGCCTCCGTGTGCGAAAAATAGGCCCCAGGAACAGCCGCGCCCAAAAATAACCGCCCGAAGGCCGGGGCGCCAAGTTCGTCCAGCGGAAAAAGGCCACAAAAACGGGTGGGCTATAGCGTTGGGGGGTGGGGCTGGCCCACTTCGTCCGCCGCACTCGGAATGGCGCGAGACATTGCGAGCGGCCTCCGTGTGCCAAAAATAGGCCCCGGGCACAGCCGCGCCCAAAAATAACCGCCCGAACGCCGGGGCGCCAAGTTCGTCCAACGGAAAAAGGCCACAAAAACGGGTGGGCTATAGCCTTGGGGTTGGGGCGGGCCAACTCGTCCGCCCGCACTCGGAATGGCGCGAGACATTGCGAGCGGCCTCCGTGTCCCAAAAATAGGCCCAGGCACAGCCGCGCCTAAAAATAACCGCCCGAAGGCCGGGGCGCCACGTTCGTCCGGCGGAAAAGGTCCGCAGAAACGGGTGGCCGGAAGCATTGTGGGTGGGGCTGGCCATCTTCGTCCGCCGGACTCGGAATGGGGCGAGACTTTGCGAGCGGACGCCGTGTGCCAAAACTAGGCCCAGGCACAGCCGCGTCCAAAAATAACCGCCCGAATGCCGGGGCGCCAAGTTCGTCCTGCGGAAAAAGACCACAAAAACGGGTGGGCTATAGCCTTGGGGGGTGGGGCTGGCTAACTTCGTCCGCCGGACTCAGAATGGCGCGAGACTTTGCGAGTGGCCTCCGTGTGCGAAAAATAGGCCCCAGGAACAGTCGCGCCCAAAAATAACCGCCCGAAGGCCGGGGCGCCAAGTTCGTCCAGCGGAAAAAGGCCACAAAAACGGGTGGGCTATAGCCTTGGGGGGTGGGGCTGGCAACTTCGTCCGCCGCACTCGGAATGGCGCGAGACATTGCGAGCGGCCTCCGTGTGCCAAAAATAGGCCCCGGGCACAGCCGCGCCAAAAAATAACGGCCCGAAGGCCGGGGCGCCACTTTCGTCCAGCGGAAAAAGGCCACAAAAACGGGTGGGCTATAGCCTTGGGGGGTGGGGCTGGCCAACTTCGTCCGCCGGACTCGGAATGGCACGAGACTTTGCGAGCGGCCTCCGTGTGCCAAAAATAGGCCACGGGCACAGCCGCGCCCAAAAATAACCGAACGAAGGCCGCGCCGCCAAGTTCGTCCAGCGGAAAAAGGCACCAAAAACGAGTGGGCTATAGCCTTGGGGGTTGCGGCTGGCCA
This sequence comes from Citrus sp. QX-2021, assembly GCA_030444885.1. Taxonomy (NCBI): domain Eukaryota; kingdom Viridiplantae; phylum Streptophyta; class Magnoliopsida; order Sapindales; family Rutaceae; genus Citrus; species Citrus sp. QX-2021. The sequence continues at coordinate 82,015 of JAUJEF010000259.1, read as the reverse complement.
ACTTCGTCCGCCGGACTCGGAATGGCACGAGACTTTGCGAGCAACCTCCGTGTGCCAAAAGTAGGCACTGGGCACAGCCGCGCCCAAAAATAACTGCCCGAAGGCCGGGGCGCCAAGTTCGTCCAACGGAAAAAGGCCACAAAAACGGGTGGGCTATAGCCTTGGGGGGTGGGGCTGGCCCACTTCGTCCGCCGCACTCGGAATGGCGCGAGACATTGCGAGCGGCCTCCGTGTGCCAAAAATAGGCCCCGGGCACAGCCGCGCCCAAAAATAACCGCCCGAAGGCCGGGGCGCCACGTTCGTCCAGCGGAAAAAGTCCACAAAAACGGGTGTGCTATAGCCTTGGGGGGTGGGGCTGGCCAACTTCGTCCGCCGGACTCGGAATGGCGCGAGACTTTGCGAGTGGCCTCCGTGTGCGAAAAATAGGCCCCAAGAACAGCCGCGCCCAAAAATAACCGCCCGAAGGCCGGGGCGCCAAGTTCCTCCAGCGGAAAAAGGCCACAAAAACGGGTGGGCTATAGCCTTGGGGGGTGGGGCTGGCCCACTTCGTCCGCCGCACTCGGAATGGCGCGAGACTTTGCGAGCGGCCTCCGTGTGCCAAAAATAGGCCCCGGGCACAGCCGCACCCAAAAATAACAGCCCGAAGGCCGGGGCGCCACGTTTGTCCAGCGGAAAAAGGCCACAAAAACGGGTGGGCTATAGCCTTGGGGGGTGGGGCTGGCCAACTTCGTCCGCCGGACTCGGAATGGCGCGAGACTTTGCGAGCGGCCTCCGTGTGCCAAAAATAGGCCACGGGCACAGCCGCGCCCAAAAATAACCAACGAAGGCCGCGGCGCCAAGTTCGTCCAGCGGAAAAAGGCACCAAAAACGGGTGGGCTATAGCCTTGGGGGGTGGGGCTGGCCCACTTCGTCCGCCGCACTCGGAATGGCGCGAGACATTGCGAGCGGCCTCCGTGTGCCAAAAATAGGCCCCGGACACAGCCGCGCCCAAAAATAACCGCCCGAAGGCCGGGGCGCCAAGTTCGTCCAACGGAAAAAGGCCACAAAAACGGGTGGGCTATAGCCTTGGGGGGTGGGGCTGGCCCACTTCGTCCGCCGCACTCGGAATGGCGCGAGACATTGCGAGCGGCCTCCGTGTCCCAAATATAGGCCCCGGGCACAGCCGCGCCCAAAAATAACCGCCCGAAGGCCGGGGCGCCACGTTCGTCCAGCGGAAAAAGTCCACAAAAACGGGTGTGCTATAGCCTTGGGGGGTGGGGCTGGCCAACTTCGTCCGCCGGACTCGGAATGGCGCGAGACTTTGCGAGTGGCCTCCGTGTACGAAAAATAGGCCCCAAGAACAGCCGCGCCCAAAAATAACCGCCCGAAGGCCGGGGCGCCAACTTCGTCCAGCGGAAAAAGGCCACAAAAACGGGTGGGCTATAGCCTTGGGGGGTGGGGCTGGCCAACTTCGTCCGCCGGACTCGGAATGGCGCGAGACTTTGCGAGCGGCCTCCGTGTGCCAAAAATAGGCCCCGGACACAGCCGCGCCCAAAAATAACCGCCCGAAGGCCGGGGCGCCAAGTTCGTCCAGCGGAAAAAGGCCACAAAAACGGGTGGGCTATAGCCTTGGGGGGTGCGGCTGGCCAACTTCGTCCGCCGGACTGGGAATGGCGCGAGACTTTGCGAGCGGCCTCCGTATGCCAAAAATAGGCCCCGGGCACAGCCGCGCCCAAAAATAACAGCCGGAAGGCCGGGGCGCCAAGTTCGTCCAGCGGAAAAGGGCCACAAAAACGGGTGTGCTATAGCCTTGGGGGGTGGGGCTGGCCAACTTCGTCCGCCGGACTCGGAATGGCGCGAGACTTTGCGTGCGGCCTCCGTATGCGAAAAATAGGCCCCGGGCACAGCCGCGCCCAAAAATAACCACCCGAAGGCCGGGGCGCGAAGTTCGTCCAGCGGAAAAAGGCCACAAAAACGGGTGGGCTATAGCCTTGGGGGGTGGGGCTGGCCAACTTCGTCCGCCGGACTCGGAATGGCGCGAGACTTTGCGTGCGGCCTCCGTATGCGAAAAATAGGCCCCGGGCACAGCCGCGCCCAAAAATAACAGCCCGAAGGCCGGGGCGCGAAGTTCGTCCAGCGGAAAAAGGCCACAAAAACGGGTGGGCTATAGCCTTGGGGGGTGGGGCTGGCCAACTTCGTCCGCCGGACTGGGAATGGCGCGAGACTTTGCGAGCGGCCTCCGTATGCCAAAAACAGGCCCCTGGCACAGCCGCGCCCAAAAATAACAGCAGGAAGGCCGGGGCGCCAAGTTCGTCCAGCGGAAATGGGCCACAAAAACGGGTGTGCTATAGCCTTGGGGGGTGGGGCTGGCCAACTTCGTCCGCCGGACTCGGAATGGCGCGAGACTATGCGAGCGGCCTCCGTGTGCGAAAAATAGGCCCCGGGCACAGCCGCGCCCAAAAATAACTGCCCGAAGGCCGGGGCGCCAAGTTCGTCCAGCGGAAAAAGGCCACAAAAACGGGTGGCCTATAGCCTTGGGGGGTGGGGCTGGCCAACTTCGTCCGCCGAAATCGGAATGGCGCGAGACTTTGCGAGCGGCCTCCGTGTGCCAAAAATAGGCCCCGGGCACAGCTGCGTCCAAAAATAACCGCCCGAAGGCCGGGGCGCCAAGTTCATCCAGCGGAATAAGGCCACAAAAACGGGTGTGCTATAGCCTTGGGGGGTGGGGCTGGCCAACTTCGTCCGCCGGACTCGGAATGGCGCGAGACTTTGCGAGTGGCCTCCGTGTGCCGAAAATAGGCCCCGGACACAGCCGCGCCCAAAAATAACCGCCCGAAGGTCGGGGCGCCAAGTTCGTCCAGCGGAAAAAGGCCACAAAAACGGGTGTGCTATAGCCTTGGGGGGTGGGGCTGGCCAACTTCATCCGCCGGACTCGGAATGGGGCGAGACTTTGCGAGCGGCCTCCGCGTGCCAAAAATAGGCCACGGGCACAGCCGCGTCCAAAAATAACCCCCCGACGGTCGGCGCGCCCAAACCCCCCAGCGGAAAAATGGCAAAAAAACGGGTGGACTATAGCCTTGGGGGGAGGGGCTGGCCCACTTCGTCCGCCGGACTCGGAATGGGGAAGGACTTTGCGAGCGGCCTCCGTATGCCAAAAATAGGCCGCGGGCACAGCCGCGCCCAAAAATAACTGCCCGAAGGCTGGGGCGCCAAGTTCGTCCAGCGGAAAAATGGCCAAAAAACGGTTGGGCTATAGCGTTGGGGGGAGGGGCTGGCCAACTTCGCCCGGCGGACTCGGAATGGGGCGAGACTTTGCGAGTGGCCTCCGCGTCCCAAAAATAGGCTGCGGACAGAGTCCCGCCCAAACATAACCGCCCGAAGGCCGGGCGCCAAGTTCGGCCAGCGGAAAAAAGGCCAAACAACGGGTGGGCTATAGCCTTGGGGGGAGGGGCTGGCCAACTTCGTCCGCCGGACTCGGAATGGGGCGAGACTTTACGAGCAGCCTCCGCGTGCCAAAAATAGGCCGTGGGTACAGCCTCGCCCAAAAATAACAGCCGGAAGGCCGGGGCGCCAAGTTCGTCCAGCGGAAAAGGGCCACAAAAACGGGTGTGCTATAGCCTTGGGGGGTGGGGCTGGCCGACTTCGTCCGCCGGACTCGGAATGGGGTGAGACTTTGCGAACGGCCTCCGCGTGCTAAAAATAGGCCGCAGGCGCAGCCGCACTCAAAAATAACCGCCCGAAGGCCGGGGCGCCAATTTCGTCCAGTGGAAAAATGGCCAAAAAACGGGTGGGCTATAGCCTTGGGGCGAGGGTCAAGCCCACTTCGTCCGCCGGACTGGGAATGGGGCGAGACTTTACGAACGGCCTCCGCGTGCCAAAAATAGGCCACGGGCACAGCCGCGTCCAAAAATAACCGCCCGACGGTCGGCTCGCCCAAACCCCCCAGCGGAAAAATGGCAAAAAAACGGGTGGACTATAGCCTTGGGGGGAGGGGCTGGCCGACTTCGTCCGCCGGACTCGGAATGGGGCAAGACTTTGCGAGCGGCCTCCGTATGCCAAAAATAGGCGCTTGGGCACAGCAGCAAGACAAAAATAACTGCCCGAAGGCTGGGGCGCCAAGTTCGTCCAGCAGAAAAATGGCCAAAAAACGGTTGGGCTATAGCGTTGGGGGGAGGGGCTGGCCAACTTCGTCCGGCGGACTCGGAATGGTGCGAGACTTTGCGAGTGGCCTCCGTGTGCCAAAAATAGGCTGCGGGCACAGTCCCGCCCAAAAATAACCGCCCGAAGGCCGGGCGGCAAGTTCGGCCAGCGGAAAAAAGGCCAAAAAACGGGTGGGCTATAGCCTTGGGGGGAGGGGCTGGCCAACTTCGTCCGCCGGACTCGGAATGGGGCGAGACTTTGCGAGCGGCCTCCAGCAAGCACCAACAATAGGCCGCGGGCACAGCCGCGGCCAAAAATAACCGCCCGAAGGCCGGGGCACCAAGTTCTTCCAGCGGAAAATGGCCAAAAAACGGGTGGGCTATGGCCTTGGGGGGAGGGGCTGGCCGACTTCGTCCGCCAGACTCGGAATGGGGCGAGACTTTGCGAGCGGCCTCCGCGTACCAAAAATTGGCCGCGGACACAGCCGCGCCCAAAAATAACCCCCCGATGGTCGGCGCGCCCAAACCCCCCAGCGGAAAAATGGCCAAAAAACGGGTGGGCTATAGCCTTGGGGGGAGGGGCTGCCAACTTCGTCCGCCGGACTCGGAATGGGGGGAGACTTTGTGAGCGGCCTCCGTGTGCCAAAAATAGGCCGCGGGCACAGCCGCGTCCAAAAATAACCACCCGAAGGCCGGGGCGCCAAGTTCGTCCAGCGGAAAAATGGCCAAAAAACGGGAGGGCTATAGCCTTGGGGGGAGGGGCTGGCCAACTTCGTCCGCTGGACTCGGAATGGGGCGACACTTTGCGAGCGGCCTCCGCGTACCAAAAATTGGCCGCGGACACAGCCAAGCCCAAAATAACCGCCCGAAGGTCGGCGCGCCCAAACCCCCCAGCGGAAAAATGGCCAAAAAACGGGTGGGCTATAGCCTTGGGGGGAGGGGCTGGCCAACTTCGTCCGCCGGACTCGGAATGGGGCGAGACTTTGCGAGCGGCCTCCGCGTGCCAAAAATAGGCCGGGGGCACAGCCGCGCCCAAAAATAACCGCCCGAAGGCCGGGGCGCCATGTTCGACCAGCGGAAAAATGGCCAAAAAACGGGTGGGCTATAGCCTTGGGGGGAGGGGCTGGCCAACTTCGTCTGCCGCACTCGGAATGGGGCGAGACTTTGCGAGCAGCCTCCGCGTGCCAAAAATAGGCCACGGGCACAGCCGCGCCCAAAAATAACCCCCCGAAGGTCGGCGCGCCCCAACCCCCCAGCAGAAAAATGGCCAAAAAACGGGTAGGCTATAGCCTTGGGGGGAGGGGCTGGCCAACTTCGTCCGCCGGACTCGGAATGGGGCGAGACTTTGCGAGCGGCCTCCGCATGCCAAAAATAGGCCGCGGGCACAACTGCACCCAAAAATAACCGCCCGAAGGCCGGGACGCCAAGTTCGTTCAGCGGAAAAATGGCCAAAAAACGGGTGGGCTATAGCCTTGGGGGGAGGGGCCGGCCCACTTCGTCCGCCGGACTCGGAATGGGGCGAGACTTTGCGAGCGGCCTCCGTGTGCCAAAAATAGGATTCGGGTACTGCCGCGCACAAAAATAACCGCCCGAAGGCCGGGGCGCCAACTCTGTCCAGCGGAAAAATGGCCAAAAAACGGGTGGGCTATAGCCTTGGGGGGAGGGGCTGGCCGACTTCGTCCGCCGGACTCGGAATGGGGTGAGACTTTGCGAACGGCCTCCGCGTGCTAAAAATAGGCCGCAGGCGCAGCCGCACTCAAAAATAACAGCCCGAAGGCCGGGGCGCCAAGTTCGTCCAGCGGAAAAATGGCCAAAAAACGGATGGGCTCTAGCCTTGGGGGGAGGGGCAGGCCAACTTCGTCCTCCGGACTCGGAATGGGGCGAGCCTTTGCGAGTGGCCTCCGCGTGCCAAAAATAGGCCGCGGCCACAGCCGCGCCAAAAAATACCCGCCCGAAGGCCGCGGCGCCAAGTTCGTCCAGCGGAAAAAGGCCACAAAAACGGGTGGGCTATAGCCTTGGGGGATGGGGCTGGCATACTTCGTCCGCCGGACTCGGAATGGCGCGAGACTTTACGAGGCGCCTCCGTGTACCAAAAATAGGCCGCGGGCACAGCCGCGTCCAAAAATACCCACCCGAAGGCCGGGGCGCCAAGTTCGTCCAGCGGAAAAAGGCCACAAAAACGGGTGGGCTATAGCCTTGGGGGGTGGGGCTGGCCAACTTCGTCCGCCGGACTCGGAATGGCGCGAGACTTTGCGAGGGGCCTCCGTGTGCCAAAAATCAGCCCCGGGCAAAGCCAAGCCCAAAAATAACCGCTCGAAGGCCGGGGTGCCAAGTTCGTCCAGCGGAAAAAGGCCACAAATACGGGTGGGCTATAGCCTTGGGGGGTGGGGCTGGCCAACTTCGTCCGCCGGACTCGGAATGGCGCGAGACTTTGCGAGGGGCCTCCGTGTGCCAAAAATCGGCCCCGGGCAAAGCCAAGCCCAAAAATAACCGATCGAAGGCCGGGGTGCCAAGTTCGTCCAGCGGAAAAAGGCCACAAATACGGGTGGGCTATAGCCTTGGGGGGTGGGGCTGGCCAACTTCGTCCGCCGGACTCGGAATGGCGCGAGACTTTGCGAGTGGCCTCCGTGTGCTAACAATAGGCCCCGAGCACAGCCGTGCCCAAAAATAACTGCCCGAAGGCCGGGGCGCCAAGTTCGTCCAGCAGAAAAATGGCCAAAAAACGGGTAGGCTATAGCCTTGGGGGGAGGGGCTGGCCAACTTCGTCCGCCGGACTCGGAATGGGGCGAGACTTTGCGAGCGGCCTCCGTGTGCCAAAAATAGGATGCGGGTACTGCCGCGCACAAAAATAACCGCCCGAAGGCCGGGGCGCCAACTCTGTCCAGCGGAAAAATGGCCAAAAAACGGGTGGGCTATAGCCTTGGGGGGAGGGGCTGGCCGACTTCGTCCGCCGGACTCGGAATGGGGTGAGACTTTGCGAACGGCCTCCGCGTGCTAAAAATAGGCCGAAGGCGCAGCCGCACTCAAAAATAACCGCCCGAAGGCCGGGGCGCCAAGTTCGTCCAGCGGAAAAATGGCCAAAAAACGGATGGGCTCTAGCCTTGGGGGGAGGGGCAGGCCAACTTCGTCCTCCGGACTCGGAATGGGGCGAGCCTTTACGAGTGGCCTCCGCGTGCCAAAAATAGGCCGCGGCCACAGCCGCGCCAAAAAATACCCACCCGAAGGCCGCGGCGCCAAGTTCGTCCAGCGGAAAAAGGCCACAAAAACGGGTGGGCTATAGCCTTGGGGGATGGGGCTGGCATACTTCGTCCGCCGGACTCGGAATGGCGCGAGACTTTGCGAGGGGACTCCGTGTGCCAAAAATCAGCCCCGGGCAAAGCCAAGCCCAAAAATAACCGCTCGAAGGCCGGGGTGCCAAGTTCGTCCAGCGGAAAAAGGCCACAAAAACGGGTGGGCTATAGCCTTGGGGGGTGGGGCCGGCCAACTTCGTCCGCCGGACTCGGAATGGCGCGAGACTTTGCGAGTGGCCTCCGTGTGCTAACAATAGGCCCCGAGCACAGCCGTGCCCAAAAATAACTGCCCGAAGGCCGGGGCGCCAAGTTCGTCCAGCGGAAAAAGGCCACAAAAACGGTTGGGCTATAGCCTTGGGGGGTGGGGCTGGCCAACTTCGTCCGCCGGACTCGGAATGGCCTGAGACTTTGTGAACGGCCTCGGTGTGCCAAAAATAGGCCCCGGGCACAGCCGCGCCAAGAATAACCACCCCAAGGCCGGGGCGCCAAGTTCGTCCTGCGGAAAAAGGCCACAAAAACGGGTGGCCTATAGCCTTGGGGTTGGGGCTGGCCTACTTCGTCTGCCGGACTCGGAATGGCGCGAGACTTTGCGAGCGGCCTCCGTGTGCAAACAAGAGGCCCCGGGCACAGCCGCGCCCAAAAATAACTGCCCGAAGGCCGGGGCGCCAAGTTCGTCCTGCGGAAAAAGGCCACAAAAACGGGTGGCCTATAGCCTTGGGGTTGGGGCTGGCCAACTTCGTCCGCCGGACTCGGAATGGCGCGAGACTTTGCGAGCGGCGTCCTTGTGACTTAATTAGGGCCCGGGAACATCCGCGCCCAATAATAACAGCCCGAAGGCCGGGGCGCCAAGTTCGTCCTGCGGAAAAAGGCCACAAAAACGGGTGGCCTATAGCCTTGGGGTTGGGGCTGGCCAACTTTGTCCGCCGGACTCGGAATGGCGCGAGACTTTGCGAGAGGCCTCCGTGTGCCAAAAATAGGCCCCGGGCACAGCCGCGCCCAAAAATAACCGCCCGAAGGCCGGGGCGCCAAGTTCGTCCTGCGGAAAAAGGCCACAAAAACGGGTGGCCTATAGCCTTGGGGTTGGGGCTGGCCAACTTCGTCCGCCGGACTCGGAATGGCGCGAGACTTTGCGAGAGGCCTCCGTGTGCCAAAAATAGGCCCCGGGAACAGCCGCGCCCAAAAATAACCGCCCGAAGGCCGGGGCGCCAAGTTCGTCCTGCGGAAAAAGGCCACAAAAACGGGTGGGCTATAGCCTTGGGGTTGGGGCTGGCCAACTTCGTCCGCCGGACTCGGAATGGCGCCCCAAGGCCGGGGCGCCAAGTTCGTCCAGCGGAAAAAGGCCACAAAAACGGGTGGGCTATAGCCTTGGGGGGTGTGGCTTGCCAACTTCGTCCGCCGCACTCGGAATGGCGCGAGACATTACGAGCGGCCTCCGTGTGCCAAAAATAGGCCCCGGGCACAGCCGCGCCCAAAAATAACCGCCCGAAGGCCGGGGCGCCACGTTCGTCCAGCGGAAAAAGGCCACAAAAACGGGTGGGCTATAGCCTTGGGGGGTGGGGCTGGCCAACTTCGTCCGCCGCACTCGGAATGGCGCGAGACATTACGAGCGGCCTCCGTGTGCCAAAAATAGGCCCCGGGCACAGCCGCGCCCAAAAATAACCGCCCGAAGGCCGGGGCGCCACGTTCGTCCAGCGGAAAAAGGCCACAAAAACGGGTGGGCTATAGCCTTGGGGGGTGGGGCTGGCCAACTTCGTCCGCCGCACTCGGAATGGCGCGAGACATTACGAGCGGCCTCCGTGTGCCAAAAATAGGCCCCGGGCACAGCCGCGTCCAAAAATAACAGCCCGAAGGCCGGGGCGCCAAGTTCGTCCTGCGGAAAAAGGCCACAAAAACGGGTGGCCTATAGCCTTGGGGTTGGGGCTGGCCTACTTCGTCCGCCGGACTCGGAATGGCGCGAGACTTTGCGAGCGGCCTCCGTGTACAAACAAGATGCCCCGGGCACAGCCGCGCCCAAAAATAACCGCCCGAAGGCCGGGGCGCCAAGTTCGTCCTGCGGAAAAAGGCCACAAAAACGGGTGGCCTATAGCCTTGGGGTTGGGGCTGGCCAACTTCGTCCGCTGGACTCGGAATGGCGTGAGACTTTGCGAGCGTCCTCCGTGTGCCAAAAATAGGCCCCGGGCACAGCCGCGCCCAAAAATAACCGCCCGAAGGCCGGGGCGCCAAGTTCGTCCTGCGGAAAAAGGCCACAAAAACGGGTGGGCTATAGCCTTGGGGGGTGGGGCTGGCCAACTTCGTCCGCCGCACTCGGAATGGCGCGAGACATTGCGAACGGCCTCCGTGTGCCAAAAATAGGCCCCGGACACAGCCGCGCCCAAAAATAACCGCCCGAAGGCCGGGGCGCCACGTTCGTCCAGCGGAAAAAGGCCACAAAAACGGGTGGCCTATAGCCTTGGGGTTGGGGCTGGCCAACTTCGTCCGCCGGACTCGGAATGGCGCGAGACTTTTACGAGCGGCCTCCGTGTGCCAAAAATAGGCCCCGGGCACAGCCGCGCCCAAAAATAACCGCCCGAAGGCCGGGGCGCCAAGTTCGTCCTGCGGAAAAAGACCACAAAAACGGGTGGGCTATAGCCTTGGGGGGTGGGGCTGGCCCACTTCGTCCGCCGGACTCGGAATGGCGTGAGACTTTGCGAGTGGCCTCCGTGTGCGAAAAATAGGCCCCAGGAACAGCCGCGCCCAAAAATAACTGCCCGAAGGCCGGGGCGCCAAGTTCGTCCAGCGGAAAAAGGCCACAAAAACGGGTGGGCTATAGCCTTGGGGGGTGGGGCTGGCCAACTTCGTCCGACGGACTCGGAATGGCGCGAGACTTTGCGAGCGGCCTCCGTGTGCCAAAAATCGGCCCCGGACACAGCCGCGCCCAAAAATAACCGCCCGAAGGCCGGGGCGCCCAGTTCGTCCAGCGGAAAAAGGGCACAAAAACGGGTGGGCTATAGCCTTGTGGGGTGGGGCTGGCCAACTTCGTCCGTCGGACTCGGAATGGCGCGAGACTTTGCGAGCGGCCTCCGTGTGCCAAAAATCGGCCCCGGGCACAGCCGCACCCAAAAATAACTGCCCGATGGCCGGGGCGCAGAGTTCGTCCAGCGGAAAAAGGCCACAAAAACGGGTGGGCTATAGCCTTGTGGGGTGGGGCTGGCCAACTTCGTCCGTCGGACTCGGAATGGCGCGAGACTTTGCGAGCGGCCTCCGTGTGCCAAAAATAGGCCCCGGGAAAAGCCGCACCCAAAAATAACCGCCCGAAGGCCGGGCCGCCAAGTTCGTCCAGCGGAAAAAGGCCACAAAAACGGGTGGGCTATAGCCTTCGGGGGTGGGGCTGGCCAACTTCGTCCGCCGGACTCGGAATGGCGCGAGACTTTGCGAGCGGCCTCTGTGTGCCAAAAATCGGCCCCGGACACAGCCGCGCCCAAAAATAACCGCCCGAAGGCCGGGGCGCCAAGTTCGTCCAGCGGAAAACGGCCACAAAAACGGGTGTGCTATAGCCTTGGGGGGTGGGGCTGGCCAACTTCGTCCGCCGGACTCGGAATGGCGCGAGACTTTGCGTGCGGCCTCCGTATGCGAAAAATAGGCCCCGGGCACAGCCGCGCCCAAAAATAACCGCCCGAAGGCCGGGGCGCCAAGTTCGTCCAGCGGAAAAAGGCCACAAAAACGGGTGGGCTATAGCCTTGGGGGGTGGGGCTGGCCAACTTCGTCCGCCGGACTGGGAATGGCGCGAGACTTTGCGAGCGGCCTCCGTATGCCAAAAACAGGCCCCAGGCACAGCCGCGCCCAAAAATAACAGCAGGAAGCCCGGGGCGCCAAGTTCGTCCAGCGGAAATGGGCCACAAAAACGGGTGTGCTATAGCCTTGGGGGGTGGGGCTGGCCGACTTCGTCCGCCGGACTCGGAATGGCGCGAGACATTGCGAGCGGCCTCCGTGTGCCAAAAATAGGCCCCGGGCACAGCCGCGCCAAAAAATAACGGCCCGAAGGCCGGGGCGCCACTTTCGTCCAGCGGAAAAAGGCCACAAAAACGGGTGGGCTATAGCCTTGGGGGGTGGGGTTGGCCAACTTCGTCCGCCGGACTCGGAATGGCACGAGACTTTGCGAGCAACCTCCGTGTGCCAAAAGTAGGCACCGGGCACAGCCGCGCCCAAAAATAACCGCCCGAAGGCCGGAGCGCCAAGTTCGTCCAACGGAAAAAGGCCACAAAAACGGGTGGCCTATAGCCTTGGGGTTGGGGCTGGCCAACTTCGTCCGCCGGACTCGGAATGGCGCGAGACTTTGCGAGCGGCCTCCGTGTGCGAAAAATAGGCCCCGGGCACAGGCGCGCCCAAAAATAACTGCCCGAAGGCCGGGGCGCCAAGTTCGTCCAGCGGAAAAAGGCCACAAAAACGGGTGGCCTATAGCCTTGGGGGGTGGGGCTGGCCAACTTCGTCCGCCGAAATCGGAATGGCACGAGACTTTGCGAGCGGCCTCCGTGTGTCAAAAATAGGCCCCGGGCACAGCTGCGTCCAAAAATAACCGCCCGAAGGCCGGGGCGCCAAGTTCATCCAGCGGAATAAGGCCACAAAAACGGGTGTGCTATAGCCTTGGGGGGTGGGGCTGGCCAACTCGTCCGCCCGGACTCGGAATGGCTCGAGACTTTGCGAGTGGCCTCCGTGTGACTAAAATAGGCCCCGGTCACAGCGGCGCCTAAAAATAACCGCCCGAAGGTCGGGGCGCCAAGTTCGTCCAGCGGAAAAAGGCCACAAAAACGGGTGTGCTATAGCCTTGGGGGGTGGGGCTGGCCAACTTCATCCGCCGGACTCGGAATGGGGCGAGACTTTGCGAGCGGCCTCCGCGTGCCAAAAATAGGCCACGGGCACAGCCGCGTCCAAAAATAACCCCCCGACGGTCGGCGCGCCCAAACCCCCCAGCGGAAAAATGGCAAAAAAACGGGTGGACTATAGCCTTGGGGGGAGGGGCTGGCCCACTTCGTCCGCCGGACTCGGAATGGGGACGGACTTTGCGAGCGGCCTCCGTATGCCAAAAATAGGCCGTGGGCACAGCCGCGCCCAAAAATAACTGCCCGAAGGCTGGGGCGCCAAGTTCGTCCAGCGGAAAAATGGTCAAAAAACGGTTGGGCTATAGCGTTGGGGGGAGGGGCTGGCCAACTTCGCCCGGCGGACTCGGAATGGGGCGAGACTTTGCGAGTGGCCTCCGCGTCCCAAAAATAGGCTGCGGACAGAGTCCCGCCCAAACATAACCGCCCGAAGGCCGGGCGCCAAGTTCGGCCAGCGGAAAAAAGGCCAAACAAACGGGTGGGCTATAGCCTTGGGGGGAGGGGCTGGCCAACTTCGTCCGCCGGACTCGGAATGGGGTGAGACTTTACGAGCAGCCTCCGCGTGCCAAAAATAGGCCGTGGGTACAGCCTCGCCCAAAAATAACCGCACGAAGGCCGGGGCGCCAATTTCGTCCAGTGGAAAAATGGCCAAAAAACGGGTGGGCTATAGCCTTGGGACGAGGGTCAAGCCCACTTCGTCCGCCAGACTGGGAATGGGGCGAGACTTTACGAACGGCCTCCGCGTGCCAAAAATAGGCCACGGGCACAGCCGCGTCCAAAAATAACCGCCCGACGGTCGGCGCGCCCAAACCCCCCAGCGGAAAAATGGCAAAAAAACGGGTGGACTATAGCCTTGGGGGGAGGGGCTGGCCAACTTCGTCCGCCGGACTCGGAATGGGGCAAGACTTTGCGAGCGGCCTCCGTGTGCCAAAAATAGGCCGCGGGCACAGCCGCGCCCAAAAATAACTGCCCGAAGGCTGGGGCGCCAAGTTCGTCCAGCAGAAAAATGGCCAAAAAACGGTTGGGCTATAGCGTTGGGGGGAGGGGCTGGCCAACTTCGTCCGGCGGACTCGGAATGGTGCGAGACTTTGCGAGTGGCCTCCGTGTGCCAAAAATAGGCTGCGGGCACAGTCCCGCCCAAACATAACCGCCCGAAGGCCGGGCGCCAAGTTCGGCCAGCGGAAAAAAGGCCAAAAAACGGGTGGGCTATAGCCTTGGGGGGAGGGGCTGGCCAACTTCGTCCGCCGGACTCGGAATGGGGCGAGACTTTGCGAGCGGCCTTCGCGCACCAACAATAGGCCGCGGGCACAGCCGCGGCCAAAAATAACCGCCCGAAGGCCGGGGCACCAAGTTCTTCCAGCGGAAAATGGCCAAAAAACGGGTGGGCTATGGCCTTGGGGGGAGGGGCTGGCCGACTTCGTCCGCCAGACTCGGAATGGGGCGAGACTTTGCGAGCGGCCTCCGCGTACCAAAAATTGGCTGCGGACACAGCCGCGCCCAAAAATAACCCCCCGATGGTCGGCGCACCCACCCCCCCCAGCGGAAAATTGGCCAAAAACCGGGTGGGCTATCGCCTTGGGGGGAGGGGCTGCCCACTTCGTCCGCCGGACTCGGAATGGGGGGAGACTTTGTGAGCGGCCTCCGTGTGCCAAAAATAGGCCGCGGGCACAGCCGCGTCCAAAAATAACCACCCGAAGGCCGGGGCGCCAAGTTCGTCCAGCGGAAAAATGGCCAAAAAACGGGAGGGCTATAGCCTTGGGGGGAGGGGCTGGCCAACTTCGTCCGCTGGACTCGGAATGGGGCGACACTTTGCGAGCGGCCTCCGCGTGCCAAAAATAGGCCGGGGGCACAGCCGCGCCCAAAAATAACCGCCCGAAGGCCGGGGCGCCATGTTCGACCAGCGGAAAAATGGCCAAAAAACGGGTGGGCTATAGCCTTGGGGGGAGGGGCTGGCCAACTTCGTCTGCCGCACTCGGAATGGGGCGAGACTTTGCGAGCAGCCTCCGCGTGCCAAAAATAGGCCACGGGCACAGCCGCGCCCAAAAATAACCCCCCGAAGGTCGGCGCGCCCCAACCCCCCAGCAGAAAAATGGCCAAAAAACGGGTAGGCTATAGCCTTCGGGGGAGGGGCTGGCCAACTTCGTCCGCCGGACTCGGAATGGGGCGAGACTTTGCGAGCGGCCTCCGCATGCCAAAAATAGGCCGCGGGCACAACTGTACCCAAAAATAACCGCCCGAAGGCCGGGACGCCAAGTTCGTTCAGCGGAAAAATGGCCAAAAAACAGGTGGGCTATAGCCTTGGGGGGAGGGGCCGGCCCACTTCGTCCGCCGGACTCGGAATGGCGCGAGACTTTGCGAGCGGCCTCCGTGTGCCAAAAATAGGATGCGGGTACTGCCGCGCACAAAAATAACCGCCCGAAGGCCGGGGCGCCAACTCTGTCCAGCGGAAAAATGGCCAAAAAACGGGTGGGCTATAGCCTTGGGGGGAGGGGCTGGCCGACTTCGTCCGCCGGACTCGGAATGGGGTGAGACTTTGCGAACGGCCTCTGCGTGCTAAAAATAGGCTGCAGGCGCAGCCGCACTAAAAAATAACCGCCCGAAGGCCGGGGCGCCAAGTTCGTCCAGCGGAAAAATGGCCAAAAAACGGATGGGCTCTAGCCTTGGGGGGAGGGGCAGGCCAACTTCGTCCTCCGGACTCGGAATGGGGCGAGCCTTTGCGAGTGGCCTCCACGTGCCAAGGGCCAGGCGCGGCCACAGCCGCGCCAAAAATACCCGCCGAGGCGCGGCGCCAAGTTCGTCCAGCGGAAAAAGGCCACAAAAACGGGTGGGCTATAGCCTTGGGGGTGGGGATGGCATACTTCGTCCGCCGGACTCGAAATGGCGCGAGACTTTACGAGGGGCCTCAGTGTGTAAAAAATAGGTCGCAGGCACAGCCGCGCCTTTAAATAACCGCCCGAAGGCCGGGGCGCCAAGTTCGACGAGCGGAAAAAGGACACAAAAACGGGTGGGCGATAGCCTTGGGGGTGGGGCTGGCCAACTTCGTCCGCCGGACTCGGAATGGTGCGAGACTTTGCGAGGGGCCTCCGTGTGCCAAAAATCAGCCCCGGGCAAAGCCAAGCCCAAAAATAACCGCTCGAAGGCCGGGGTGCCAAGTTCGTCCAGCGGAAAAAGGCCACAAATACGGGTGGGCTATAGCCTTGGGGGGTGGGGCTGGCCAACTTCGTCCGCCGGACTCGGAATGGCGCGAGACTTTGCGAGGGGCCTCCGTGTGCCAAAAATCGGCCCCGGGCAAAGCCAAGCCCAAAAATAACCGATCGAAGGCCGGGGTGCCAAGTTCGTCCAACGGAAAAAGGCCACAAATACGGGTGGGCTATAGCCTTGGGGGGTGGGGCTGGCCAACTTCGTCCGCCGGACTCGGAATGGCGCGAGACTTTGCGAGTGGCCTCCGTGTGCTAACAATAGGCCCCGAGCACAGCCGTGCCCAAAAATAACTGCCCGAAGGCCGGGGCGCCAAGTTCGTCCAGCGGAAAAAGGCCACAAAAACGGTTGGGCTATAGCCTTGGGGGGTGGGGCTGGCCAACTTCGTCCGCCGGACTCGGAATGGCCTGAGACTTTGTGAACGGCCTCGGTGTGCCAAAAATAGGCCCCGGGCACAGCCGCGCCAAGAATAACCACCCCAAGGCCGGGGCGCCAAGTTCGTCCTGCGGAAAAAGGCCACAAAAACGGGTGGCCTATAGCCTTGGGGTTGGGGCTGGCCTACTTCGTCCGCCGGACTCGGAATGGCGCGAGACTTTGCGAGCGGCCTCCGTGTGCAAACAAGAGGCCCCGGGCACAGCCGCACCCAAAAATAACTGCCCGAAGGCCGGGGCGCCAAGTTCGTCCTGCGGAAAAAGGCCACAAAAACGGGTGGCCTATAGCCTTGGGGTTGGGGCTGGCCAACTTCGTCCGCCGGACTCGGAATGGCGCGAGACTTTGCGAGCGGCCTCCGTGTGCCAAAAATAGGCCCCGGGCACAGCCGCGCCCAAAAATAACCGCCCGAAGGCCGGGGCGCCAAGTTCGTCCTGCGGAAAAAGGCCACAAAAACGGGTGGCCTATAGCCTTGGGGTTGGGGCAGGCCAACTTCGTCCGCCGGACTCGGAATGGCGCGAGACTTTGCGAGAGACCTCCGTGTGCCAAAAATAGGCCCCGGGCACAGCCGCGCCCAAAAATAACCGCCCGAAGGCCGGGGCGCCAAGTTCGTCCTGCGGAAAAAGGCCACAAAAACGGGTGGCCTATAGCCTTGGGGTTGGGGCTGGCCAACTTCGTCCGCCGGACTCGGAATGGCGCGAGACTTTGCGAGAGGCCTCCGTGTGCCAAAAATAGGCCCCGGGAACAGCCGCGCCCAAAAATAACCGCCCGAAGGCCGGGGCGCCAAGTTCGTCCAGCGGAAAAAGGCCACAAAAACGGGTGGGCTATAGCCTTGGGGGGTGTGGCTGGCCGACTTCGTCCGTCGCACTCGGAATGGCGCGAGACATTACGAGCGGCCTCCGTGTGCCAAAAATAGGCCCCGGGCACCGCCGCGCCCTAAAATAACCGCCCGAAGGCCGGGGCGCCCCGTTCGTCCAGCGGAAAAAGGCCACAAAAACGGGTGGGCTATAGCCTCGGGGGGTGGGGCTGGCCAACTTCGTCCGCCGCACTCGGAATGGCGCGAGACATTACGAGCAGCCTCCGTGTGCCAAAAATAGGCCCCGGGCACAGCCGCGTCCAAAAATAACAGCCCGAAGGCCGGGGCGCCAAGTTCGTCCTGCGGAAAAAGGCCACAAAAACGGGTGGCCTATAGCCTTGGGGATGGGGCTGGCCTACTTCGTCCGCCGGACTCGGAATGGCGCGAGACTTTGCGAGCGGCCTCCGTGTACAAACAAGAGGCCCCGGGCACAGCAGCGCCCAAAAATAACCGCCCGAAGGCCGGGGCGCCAAGTTCGTCCTGCGGAAAAAGGCCACAAAAACGGGTGGCCTATAGCCTTGGGGTTGGGGCTGGCCGACTTCGTCCGCCGGACTCGGAATGGCGCGAGACTTTGCGAGCGGCCTCCGTGTGCCAAAAATAGGCCCCGGGCACAGCCGCGCCCAAAAATAACCGCCCGAAGGCCGGGGCGCCAAGTTCGTCCTGCGGAAAAAGGCCACAAAAACGGGTGGGCTATAGCCTTGGGGGGAGGGGCTGGCCGACTTCGTCCGCCGGACTCGGAATGGGGTGAGACTTTGCGAACGGCCTCTGCGTGCTAAAAATAGGCTGCAGGCGCAGCCGCACTAAAAAATAACCGCCCGAAGGCCGGGGCGCCAAGTTCGTCCAGCGGAAAAATGGCCAAAAAACGGATGGGCTCTAGCCTTGGGGGGAGGGGCAGGCCAACTTCGTCCTCCGGACTCGGAATGGGGCGAGCCTTTGCGAGTGGCCTCCGCGTGCCAAAAATAGGCCGCGGCCACAGCCGCGCCAAAAAATACCCGCCCGAAGGCCGCGGCGCCAAGTTCGTCCAGCGGAAAAAGGCCACAAAAACGGGTGGGCTATAGCCTTGGGGGATGGGGCTGGCATACTTCGTCCGCCGGACTCGGAATGGCGCGAGACTTTACGAGGCGCCTCCGTGTACCAAAAATAGGCCGCGGGCACAGCCGCGCCCAAAAATACCCGCCCGAAGGCCGGGGCGCCAA
This sequence comes from Citrus sp. QX-2021, assembly GCA_030444885.1. Taxonomy (NCBI): domain Eukaryota; kingdom Viridiplantae; phylum Streptophyta; class Magnoliopsida; order Sapindales; family Rutaceae; genus Citrus; species Citrus sp. QX-2021. Next base: position 64,075 of record JAUJEF010000259.1, on the reverse strand, counting down.
GTTCGTCCAGCGGAAAAAGGCCACAAAAACGGGTGGGCTATAGCCTTGGGGGTGGGGCTGGCCAACTTCGTCCGCCGGACTCGGAATGGTGCCTGACTTTGCGAGGCGCCTCCGTGTGCCAAAAATCAGCCCGGGCAAAGCCAAGCCCAAAATAACCGCTCGAAGGCCGGGGTGCCAAGTTCGCCCAGCGGAAAAAGGCCACAAATACGGGTGGGCTATAGCCTTGGGGGTGGGGCTGGCCAACTTCGTCCGCGGACTCGGAATGGCGCGAGACTTTGCGAGGGGGGCCTCCGTGTGCCAAAAATCGGCCCCGGGCAAAGCCAAGCCCAAAAATAACCGATCGAAGGCCGGGGTGCCAAGTTCGTCCAACGGAAAAAGGCCACAAATACGGGTGGGCTATAGCCTTGGGGGGTGGGGCTGGCCAACTTCGTCCGCCGGACTCGGAATGGCGCGAGACTTTGCGAGTGGCCTCCGTGTGCTAACAATAGGCCCCGAGCACAGCCGTGCCCAAAAATAACTGCCCGAAGGCCGGGGCGCCAAGTTCGTCCAGCGGAAAAAGGCCACAAAAACGGTTGGGCTATAGCCTTGGGGGGTGGGGCTGGCCAACTTCGTCCGCCGGACTCGGAATGGCCTGAGACTTTGTGAACGGCCTCGGTGTGCCAAAAATAGGCCCCGGGCACAGCCGCGCCAAGAATAACCACCCCAAGGCCGGGGCGCCAAGTTCGTCCTGCGGAAAAAGGCCACAAAAACGGGTGGCCTATAGCCTTGGGGTTGGGGCTGGCCTACTTCGTCCGCCGGACTCGGAATGGCGCGAGACTTTGCGAGCGGCCTCCGTGTGCAAACAAGAGGCCCCGGGCACAGCCGCATCCAAAAATAACTGCCCGAAGGCCGGGGCGCCAAGTTCGTCCTGCGGAAAAAGGCCACAAAAACGGGTGGCCTATAGCCTTGGGGTTGGGGCTGGCCAACTTCGTCCGCCGGACTCGGAATGGCGCGAGACTTTGCGAGCGGCCTCCGTGTGCCAAAAATAGGCCCCGGGCACAGCCGCGCCCAAAAATAACCGCCCGAAGGCCGGGGCGCCAAGTTCGTCCTGCGGAAAAAGGCCACAAAAACGGGTGGGCTATAGCCTTGGGGGGTGGGGCTGGCCAACTTCGTCCGCCGGACTCGGAATGGCGCGAGACATTGCGAGCGGCCTCCGTGTGCCAAAAATAGGCCCCGGGCACAGCCGCGCCCAAAAATAACCGCCCGAAGGCCGGGGCGCCACGTTCGTCCAGCGGAAAAAGGCCACAAAAACGGGTGGCCTATAGCCTTGGGGTTGGGGCTGGCCAACTTCGTCCGCCGGACTCGGAATGGCGCGAGACTTTGCGAGCGGCCTCCGTGTGCCAAAAATAGGCCCCGGGCACAGCCGCGCCCAAAAATAACCGCCCGAAGGCCGGGGCGCCAAGTTCGTCCTGCGGAAAAAGACCACAAAAACGGGTGGGCTATAGCCTTGGGGGGTGGGGCTGGCCAACTTCGTCCGCCGGACTCGGAATGGGGCGAGACTTTGCGAGTGGCCTCCGTGTGCGAAAAATAGGCCCCAGGAACAGCTGCGTCCAAAAATAACTGCCCGAAGGCCGGGGCGCCAAGTTCGTCCAGCGGAAAAAGGCCACAAAAACGGGTGGGCTATAGCCTTGGGGGTTGGGGCTGGCCAACTTCGTCCGCCGGACTCGGAATGGCGCGAGACTTTGCGAGCGGCCTCCGTGTGCCAAAAATAGGCCCCGGGCACAGCCGCGCCCAAAAATAACCGCCCGAAGGCCGGGGCGCCAAGTTCGTCCAGCGGAAAAAGGCCACAAAAACGGGTGTGCTATAGCCTTGGGGGGTGGGGCTGGCCAACTTCGTCCGCCGGACTCGGAATGGCGCGAGACTTTGCGAGCGGCCTCCGTGTGCCAAAAATAGGCCCCGGGCACAGCCGCGCCCAAAAATAACCGCCCGAAGGCCGGGGCGCCACGTTCGTCCAGCGGAAAAAGGCCACAAAAACGGGTGGCCTATAGCCTTGGGGTTGGGGCTGGCCAACTTCGTCCGCCGGACTCGGAATGGCATGAGACTTTACGAGCGGCCTCCGTGTGCCAAAAATAGGCCCCGGGGACAGCCGCGCCCAAAAATAACCGCCCGAAGTCCGGCGCGCCAAGTTCGTCCAGCAAAAAAATGCCACAAAAACGGGTGGCTATAGCCTTGGGGGGTGGGGCTGGCCAACTTCGTCCGCCGGACTCGGAATGGCGCGAGAATTTGCGAGCGGCCTCCGTGTGCCAAAAATAGGCCCCGGGCACAGCCGCGCCCAAAAATAACAGCCCAAAGGCCGGCGCGCGAAGTTCGTCCAGCAAACAAATGCCACAAAAACGGGTGGGCTATAGCCTTGGGGGGTGGGGCTGCCCACTTCGTCCGCCGGACTTGGAATGGCGCGAGAATTTGCGAGCAGCCTCCGTGTACCAAAAATAGGCCCTGGGCAAAGCCGCGCCCAAAAATAACAGCCTGAAGGCCGGGGCGCCTAGTTCGTCCAGCGGAAAAAGGCCACAAAAACGGGTGGGCTATAGCCTTGGGGGGTGGGGCTGGCCAACCTCGTCCGCCGGACTCGGAATGGCGCGAGACATTGCGAGCAGTCTCCGTGTGCCAAAACTAGGCCCCGGGCACAGCCGCTCCCAAAAATAACCGTCCGAAGGCCGGGGCGCCAAGTTCGTCCAGCGGAAAAAAGCCACAAAAACGGGTGGGCTATAGCCATGGGGGGTGGGGCTGGCCAACTTCGTCCGCCGGACTCGGAATGGCGCGAGACTTTGCGAGCGGCCTCCGTGTGCCGAAAATAGGCCCCGGGCACAGTCGCGCCCAAAAATAACCGCCCGAAGGCCGCAGTGCAATGTTCGTCCAGCAAAAAAATGCCACAAAAACGGGTGGGCTATAGCCTTGGGGGGTGGGGCTGGCAAACTTCGTCCGCCGGACTCGGAATGGCGCAAGACTTTACGAGCGGCCTCCGTGTACCAAAAATAGGCCCCGGGCACAGCCGCGCCCAAAAATAACCGCCCGAAGGCCAGGGCGCCAAGTTCGTCCAGCGGAAAAAGGCCACAAAAACGGGTGGGCTATAGCCTTGGGGGGTGGGGCTCGTCAACTTCGTCCGCCGGACTCGGAATGGCGCGAGACTTTGCGAGCGGCCTCCGTGTGCCAAAAATAGGCCCCGGGCACAGCCGCGCCCAAAAATAACCGCCCGAAGGCCGGGGCGCCAAGTTCGTCCAGAGGAAATAGGCCACAAAAACGGGTGAGCTATAGCCTTGGGGGGTGGGGCTGGCCAACTTTGTCCGCCGGACTCGGAATGGCGCGAAACTTTGCGAGCGGCGTTCGTGTGCCAAAAACAGGCACCGAGCACAGCCGCGCCCAAAAATAACCGCCCGAAGGCCGGGGCACCAAGTTCGTCCATCGGAAAAAGGCCACAAAAACGGGTGGGCTATAGCCTTGGGGGGTGGGGCTGGCCAACTTCGTCCGCCGGACTCGGAATGGCGCGAGATTTTGTGAGCTGCCTCCGTGTGCCGAAAATAGGCCCCGGGGACAGCCGCACCCAAAAATAACTGCCCGAAGGCCTGGGCGCCAAGTTCGTCCAGCGGAAAAAGGACACAAAAACGGGTGGGCTATAGCCTTTGCGGGTGGGGCAGGCCAACTTCGTCCGCCGGACTCGGAATGGCGCGAGATTTTGCGAGCAGCCTCCGTGTGCCGAAAATAGGCCCCGGGGACAGCCGCGCCCAAAAATAACTGCCCGAAGGCCTGGGCGCCAAGTTCGTCCAGCGGAAAAAGGACACAAAAACGGGTGGGCTATAGCCTTGGGGGGTGGGGCTGGCCAACTTTGTCCGCCGGACTCGGAATGGCGCTAGACTTTGCGAGCAGTCTCCGTTTGCCAAAAATAGGCCCCGGGCACAGCCGCGCCCAAAAATAACTGCCCGAAGGCCGGGACGCCAAGTTCATCCAGCGGAAAAAGGCCACAAAAACGGGTGGGCTATAGCCTTTGCGGGTGGGGCTGGCCAACTTCGTCCGCCGGACTCGGAATGGCGCGAGACTCTGCGAGCGGCCTCCGTGTGCCCAAAATAGGCCCCGGACACAGCCGCGCCCAAAAATATCCGCCTGAAGGCCGGGGCGCCATGTTCGTCCAGCAGAAAAAGCCACAAAAACGGGTGGGCTATAGCCTTGGGGGGTGGGGCTGGCCAACTTCGTCGGCCGGACTCGGAATAGCGCGAGACTCTACGAGCGGCCTCTGTGTGCCAAAAATAGGCCCCGGGCACAGCCGCACCCGAAAGTTATCGCCCGAAGTCCGGGGCGCCAAGTTCATCCAGCGGAAAAAGGCCACAAAAACGGGTGGGCTATAGCCTTGGAGGGTGGGGCTGGCCAAGTTCGTCCGCCGGACTCGGAATGGCGCGAGACTTTGCGAGCGGCCTCCGTGTGCCAAATATAGGCGCCGGGCACAGCCGTGCCCAAAAATAACCGCCCGAAGGCCGGAACGCCAAGTTCGTCGAGCGGAAAAAGGCCACAAAAACGGGCGGGCTATAGCCTTGGGGGGTGGGGCTGGCCAACTTCGTCCGCCGGACTCGGAATGGCGCGAGACATTGCGAGGCGCCTGCGTGTGCCAAAAATAGGCCCCGGACACAGCTGCGCCCAAAACTAACCGCCCGAAGGCCGGGGCGCCAAGTTCATCCAGCGGAAAAAGGCCACAAAAACAGGTGGGCTATAGCCTTGGGGGGTGGGGCTGGCCCACTACGTCCGCCGGACTCGGAATGGAGCCAGACTTTGCGAGGCACCTCCGTGTGCCAAAACTACGCCGCGGGCACAGCCGCACCCAAAAATAACCGCCCGAAAGCCGTGGCGCCAAGTTCATCCAGCGGAAAAAGGCCACAAAAACGGGTGGGCTATAGCCTTGACGGGTGGGGCTAGCCAATTTCGTCCGCTGGACTCGGTATGGCGCGAGACTTTGCGAGGCGCTTCCGCGTACCAAAAATAGGCCACGGGCACAGCCGCGCCAAAAAATACCTGCCCGAAGTCCACGGCGCCAAGTTCGTCCAGCGGAAAAAGGCCACAAAAACGGGTGGGCTATAGCCTTGGGGGGTGGGGCTGGCCAACTTCGTCCGCCAGACTCGGAATGGCGCGAGAGTTTGCGAGGCGCCTCCGTGTGCCAAAAATAGGCCGCGGGCACAGCCGTACCCAAAAATACCCGCCCGAAAGCCGCGGCGCCAAGTTCGTCCAGCGGAAAAAGGCAACAAAAACGGGTGGGCTATAGCCTTGGGGGGTGGGGCTGGCCAACTTCGTCCGCCGGACTCGGAATGGCGCGAGACTATGCGAGCGGCCTCCGTGTGCCAAAAATAGGCCCAGGGCACAGCCGCACCCAAAAATAACCGCCCGAAGGCCGGGGCGCCAAGTTCGTCCAGCGGAAAAAGGCCACAAAAAAAGGTGGGCTATAGCCTTGGGGGGTGGGGCTGGCCAACTTCGTCCGCCGGACTCGGAATGGAGCGAGACTTTGCGAGCGGCCTCCTTGTGCGAAAAATAGGCCCCGGGCACAGCCGTACCCAAAAATAACCGCCCGAAGGCCGGGGCGCAAAGTTCGTCCAGTGGAAAAAGGCCACAAAAACGGGTGGGCTATAGCCTTGGGGGGTGGGGAACTTCGTCCGCCGGACTCGGAATAGCACGAGACTTTACGAGCGGCCTCCGTGTGACAAAAATAGGCCCCGGGCACAGCCGCGCCCAAAAATAACCGCCCGAAGGCCATGGTGCCAAGTTCGTCCAGCGGAAAAAGGCCACAAAAACGGGTGGGCTATAGCCTTTGGGGGTGGGGCTGGCCAACTTCGTCCGCTGGACTCGGAATGGTGCTAGACTTTGCGAGCGGCCTCCGTGTGTGCCAAAATAGGGCCGGGCACAGCCGAGCCCAAAAATAACCGCTCGAAGGCCGGGTCGCCAAGTTCGTCCAGCGGAAAAAGGCCACGAAGGCCGGGGCGCCAAGTTCGTCCAGCGGAAAAAGTCCACAGAAACGGGTGGGCTATAGCCTTGGGGAGTGGGGCTGGCCAACTTCATCCGCCGGACTCGGAATGGCGCGAGACTTTGCAAGCGGCCTCCGTGTACCAAAAACAGTCCCCGGGCCCAGGCGCGCCCAAAAATAACCGCCCGAAGTCCGGGGCGCCAAGTTCGTCCAGCGGAAAAAGGCCACAAAAACGGGTCGGCTATAGCCTTTGTGGGTGGGGCTGGCCAACTTCGTCCGCCGGACTCGGAATGGCGCGAGACTTTGCAAGCGGCCTCCGTGTGCCAAAAATAGGCCCCGTGCACAGCCGCGCCCAAAAATAACCGCTCGAAGGCCGGGGCGCCAAGTTCGTCCAGCGGAAAAAGGCCACAGAAACAGGTGGGCTATAGCGTTGGGGGGTGGGGCTGGCCAACTTCGTCCGCCGGACTCGGAATGGCGCGAGACTTTGCGAGCGGCCTCCGTGTGCCGAAAATAGGCTCCGGGCACAGCCGCGCCCAAAAATAACCGCCCGACGGCTGGGGCGCCAAGTTCGTCCAGTGGAAAAAGGCCACAGAAACGGGTGGGCTATAGCCTTGGGGGGTGGGGCTGGCCCACTTCGTCCGCCGGACTCGGAATGTCGCTAGACTTTGCGAGCGGCCTCCGTGTGCCAAAAATAGTCCCCGGGTACAGCCACGTCCAAAAATAACAGCCCAAAAGCAGGGGCGCCAAGTTCGTACAGCGGAAAAAGGCCACAAACGGGTGGGATCTAGCCTTGGGGGGTGGGGCTGGCCAACTTCGTCCGCTAGACTCGGAATGGCGCAAGACTTTGTGAGCGGCCTCCGTGTGCCAACACTAGGCCCCGGGCACAGCCGCGAACAAAAATAACGGCTCGAAGGCCGGGGCGCCAAGTTCGTCCAGCGGAAAAAGGCCACAGAAAAGGGTGGGCTATAGCCTTGGGGGGTGGGGCTGGCCAACTTCGTCCGCCGGACTCGGAATGGCGCGTGACTTTGCGAGCGGCCTCCGTGTGCCAAAAACAGGCACCGGGCACAGGCGCGCCCAAAAATAACCGGCCGAAGGCCGGGGCCCCAAGTTCGTCCAGCGGAAAAAGGCCACAAAAACGGGTGGGCTATAGCCTTTGGGGGTGGGGCTGGCCAACTTCGTCCGCCGGACTCGGAATGGCGCGAGACTTTGCGAGTAGCCTCCGTGTGCCAAAAATAGGCCCCGGGCACAGCCGCGCCCAAAAATAACCGCCCGAAGGCCGGTACGCCAAGTTCGTCCAGCGGAAAAAGACCACAAAAACGGGTGGGCTATAGCCTTGGGGGGTGGGGCTGGCCAACTTCTTCCGCCAGACTCGGAATGGCGCGAGACTTTGCGAGCGGCCTCCGTGTGCCAAAAATAGGCCCCGGACACAGCCGCGCCCAAAAATAACCGCTCGAAGGACAGGGCGCCAAGTTCGTCCAGCAGAAAAAGGCCACGAAGGCCGGGGCGCCAAGTTCGTCCAGCGGAAAAAGGCCACAGAAAAGGGTGGGCTATAGCCTTGGGGGGTGGGGCTGGCCAACTTCGTCCGCTGGACTCGGAATGGCGTAAGACTTTGCGAGCGGCCTCCGTGTGCCAAAAATAGGCACCGGGCACAGCCGCGCCGAAAGATAACCGCTCGAAGGCCGGGGCGCCAAGTTCGTCCGGCGGAAAAAGGCCACAGAAATGGGTGGGCTATAGCCTTGGGGGGTGGGGCTGGCCAACTTCGTCCGCCGGACCCGGAATGGCGCGAGACTTTGCGAGCGGCCTCCGTGTTCCAAAAATAGAACCCGGGCACAGCCATGCTAAAAAATAACCGCCCGAAGGCCGGGACGCCAAGTTCGTCCAGCGGAAAAAGGCCACAAAAACGGGTGGGCCATAGCCTTGGAGGGTGGGGCTGGCCAACTTCGTCCGCCGGACTCGGAATGGCGCGAGACTTTGCGAGCGGCCTCCGTGTACCAAAAATAGGCCCCGGGCACAGCCGCACCAAAAAATAACCGCCCGAAGGCCGGGGCGCCAAGTTCGTCCAGCGGAAAAAGGCCACAAAAACGGGTAGGCTATAGCCTTGGGGGGTGGGTCTGGCCTACTTCGTCCGCCGAACTCGGAATGGCGTGAGAGTTTGCGAGCAGCCTCCGTGTGCCAAAAATAGGCCCCGGGCACAACCGCGCCCAAAAATAACCGCCCGAAGGCCGGGGCGCCAAGTTCGTCCAGCGGAAAAAGGACACAAAAACAGGTGGGCTATAGCCTTGGGGGGTGGGACTGGCCAACTTCGTCCGCCGGACTCGAAATGGCGCAAGACTTTGCGAGCGGCCTCCGTGTGCCAAAAATAGGCCCCGGGCACAGCCGCGCCAAAAAATAACCGCCCGAAGGCCGGGGCGCCAAGTTGGTCCAGCGGAAAAAGGCCACAAAAACGGGTGGGCTATAGCCTTGGGGGGTGGGGCTGGCCAACTTCGTCCGCCGGACTCGGAATGGCTTGAGACTTTGCGAGTGGGCTCCGTGAGCCAAAAATAGGCCCCGGCCACAGCCGCGCCGAAAAATAACCGCCCGAAGGCCGGGGCGCCAAGTTCGTCCAGCGGAAAAGGGCCACAAAAATGGGTGGGCTATAGCCTTGGGGGTGGGGCTGGCCCACTTCGTCCGCCGGACCCGGAATGGCGCGAGACTTTGCGAGCGGCCTCCGTGTTCCAAAAACAGGCACCGGGCACAGGCGCGCCCAAAAATAACCGGCCGAAGGCCGGGGCCCCAAGTTCGTCCAGCGGAAAAAGGCCACAAAAACGGGTGGGCTATAGCCTTTGGGGGTGGGGCTGGCCAACTTCGTCCGCCGGACTCGGAATGGCGCGAGACTTTGCGAGTAGCCTCCGTGTGCCAAAAATAGGCCCCGGGCACAGCCGCGCCCAAAAATAACCGCCCGAAGGCCGGTACGCCAAGTTCGTCCAGCGGAAAAAGACCACAAAAACGGGTGGGCTATAGCCTTGGGGGGTGGGGCTGGCCAACTTCTTCCGCCAGACTCGGAATGGCGCGAGACTTTGCGAGCGGCCTCCGTGTGCCAAAAATAGGCCCCGGACACAGCCGCGCCCAAAAATAACCGCTCGAAGGACAGGGCGCCAAGTTCGTCCAGCAGAAAAAGGCCACGAAGGCCGGGGCGCCAAGTTCGTCCAGCGGAAAAAGGCCACAGAAACGGGTGGGCTATAGCCTTGGGGGTGGGGCTGGCCAACTTCGTCCGCCGGACTCGGAATGGCTTGAGACTTTGCGAGTGGGCTCCGTGAGCCAAAAATAGGCCCCGGCCACAGCCGCGCCGAAAAATAACCGCCCGAAGGCCGGGGCGCCAAGTTCGTCCAGCGGAAAAGGGCCACAAAAATGGGTGGGCTATAGCCTTGGGGGTGGGGCTGGCCCACTTCGTCCGCCGGACCCGGAATGGCGCGAGACTTTGCGAGCGGCCTCCGTGTTCCAAAAATAGGACCCGGGCACAGCCATGCTAAAAAATAACCGCCCGAAGGCCGGGACGCCAAGTTCGTCCAGCGGAAAAAGGCCACAAAAACGGGTGGGCCATAGCCTTGGGGAGTGGGGCTGGCCGACTTCGTCCGCCGGACTCGGAATGGCGAGAGACTTTTCGAGGGGCCTCCGTGTGACAAAAATAGGCCGCGGACGCAGCCGCGTCCAAAAATAACCGCCCGAAGGCCGGGGCGCCAAGTTCGTCCAACGGAAAAAGGCCACAAAAACGGGTGGGCTATAGCCTTGGGGGGTGGGGCTGGCCAACTTCGTCCGCCGGACTCGGAATGGCGCGAGACTTTGCGAGCGGCCTCCGTGTACCAAAAATAGGCCCCGGGCACAGCCGCGCCAAAAAATAACCACCCGAAGGCCGGGGCGCCAAGTTCGTCCAGCGGAAAAAGGCCCCAAAAACGGGTGGACTATAGCCTTGGGGGGTGGGGCTGGCCAACTTCGTCTGCCGGACTCGGAATGGCGCGAGACCTTGCGAGCGGGCTCCGTGAGCCAAAAATAGGCTCCGGCCACAGCCGCGCCGAAAAATAACCGCCCAAAGGCCGGGGCGTCAAGTTCGTCCAGCGGAAAAAGGCCACAAAAACGGGTGGGCTATAGCCTTGGGGGTGGGGCTGGCCAACTTCGTCCGCCGGACTCAGAATGGCGCGAGATTTTGTGAGCTGCCTCCGTGAGCCAAAAATAGGATCCGGCCACAGCCGCACCAAAAAATAACCGCCCGAAGGCCGGGGCGCCAAGTTGGTCCAGCGGAAAAAGGCCACAAAAACGGGTGCGCTATAGCCTTGGGGGGTGGGGCTGGCCAACTTCATCCGCCGGACTCAGAATGGCGCGAGACTTTGCGAGCGGCCTCCTTGTTCCAAAAATAGGCCCCGGGCACAGCCGTGCTAAAAAATAACCGCCCGAAGGCCGGGGCGCCAAGTTCGTCCAGCGGAAAAAGGCCACAAAAACGGGTGGGCTATAGCCTTGGGGGGTGGGGCTGGCCAACTTCGTCCGCCGGACTCGGAATGGCGAGAGACTTTTCGAGGGGCCTCCGTGTGCCAAAAATAGGCCGCGGGCACAGCCGCGCCCAAAAATAACCGCCCGAAGGCCGGGGCGCCAAGTTCGTCCAGCGGAAAAAGGCCACAAAAACGGGTGGGCTATAGCCTTGGGGGATGGGGCTGGCCAACTTCGTCCGCCGGACTCGGAATGGCGCGAGACTTTGCGAGCGGCCTCCGTGTGCCAAAAATAGGCCCCGGGCACAGCCGCATCCAAAAATAACTGCCCGAAGGCCGGGGCGCCAAGTTCGTCCAGCGGAAAAAGGCCACAAAAACGGGTGGGCTATAGCCTTGGGGGGTGGGGCTGGCCCACTTCGTCCGCCGGAATCGGAATGGAGCGAGACTTTCCGAGCGACCTCCGTGAGCCAAAAATAGGCCCCGGCCACAGCCGCGTCCAAAAATAACCGCCCGAAGGCCGGGGCGCCAAGTTCGTCCAGCGGAAAAAGGACACAAAAACGGGTGGGCTATAGCCTTGGGGGGTGGGACTGGCCCACTTCGTCCGCCGGACTCGGAATGGCGCGAGACTTTACGAGCGGCCTCCGTGTGCCAAAAATAGGCCCCGGGCACAGCCGCACCAAAAAATAACTGCCCGAAGGCCGGGGCGCCAAGTTGGTCCAGCGGAAAAAGGCCACAAAAATGGGTGCGCTATAGCCTTGGGGGGCGGGGCTGGCCAACTTCGTCCGCCGGACTCGGAATGGCGCGAGGTTTTGCGAGCGGGCTCCGTGAGCCAAAAATAGGCCCCGGCCACAGCCGCGCCCAAAAATAACCACCCGAAGGCCGGGGCGCCAAGTTCGTCATGCGGAAAATGGCCACAAAAACGGGTGGGCTATAGCCTTGGGGGGTGGGGCTGGCCAACTTCGTCCGCCGGACTCGGAATGGCGCGAGACTTTGCGAGCGGCCTCCGTGTGACAAAAATAGGCCCCGGGCACAACCGCACCAAAAAATAACCGCCCGAAGGCCGGGGCGCCAAGTTCGTCCAGCGTAAAAAGGCCACAAAAACGGGTGGGCTATAGCCTTGGGGGTGGGGCTGGCCAACTTCGTCCGCCGGGCTCGGAATGGCGCGAGACTTTGCAAGCGGCCTCCGTGTTCCAAAATAGGCCCCGGGCACAGCCGTGCTAAAAATTAACCGCCCGAAGGCCGGGGCGCCAAGTTCGTCCAGCGGAAAAAGGCCACAAAAACGGGTGGGCTATAGCCTTGGGGGGTGGGGCTGGCCAACTTCGTCCGCCGGACTCAGAATGGCGCGAGACTTTACGAGGGGCCTCCGTGTACCAAAAATAGGCCGCGGGCACAGCCGCGCCCAAAAATAACTGCCCGAAGGCCGGGGCGCCAAGTTGGTCCAGCGGAAAAAGGCCACAAAAATGGGTGCGCTATAGCCTTGGGGGGTCGGGCTGGCCAACTTCGTCCGCCGGACTCGGAATGGCGCGAGACTTTGCGAGCAGGCTCCGTGAGCCATAAATAGGCCCCGGCCACAGCCGTGCCCAAAAATAACCGCCCGAAGGCCGGGGCGCCAAGTTCGTCCAGCGGAAAAAGGCCACAAAAACGGGTGGGCTATAGCCTTGGGGGGTGGGGCTGGCCCACTTCGTCCGCCGGAATCGGAATGGAGCGAGACTTTCCGAGCGACCTCCGTGAGCCAAAAATAGGCCCCGGCCACAGCCGCGTCCAAAAATAACCGCCCGAAGGCCGGGGCGCCAAGTTCGTCCAGCGGAAAAAGGACACAAAAACGGGTGGGCTATAGCCTTGGGGGGTGGGACTGGCCCACTTCGTCCGCCGGACTCGGAATGGCGCGAGACTTTACGAGCGGCCTCCGTGTGCCAAAAATAGGCCCCGGGCACAGCCGCACCAAAAAATAACTGCCCGAAGGCCGGGGCGCCAAGTTGGTCCAGCGGAAAAAGGCCACAAAAATGGGTGCGCTATAGCCTTGGGGGGCGGGGCTGGCCAACTTCGTCCGCCGGACTCGGAATGGCGCGAGGTTTTGCGAGCGGGCTCCGTGAGCCAAAAATAGGCCCCGGCCACAGCCGCGCCCAAAAATAACCACCCGAAGGCCGGGGCGCCAAGTTCGTCATGCGGAAAATGGCCACAAAAACGGGTGGGCTATAGCCTTGGGGGGTGGGGCTGGCCAACTTCGTCCGCCGGACTCGGAATGGCGCGAGACTTTGCGAGCAGGCTCCGTGAGCCATAAATAGGCCCCGGCCACAGCCGTGCCCAAAAATAACCGCCCGAAGGCCGGGGCGCCAAGTTCGTCCAGCGGAAAAAGGCCACAAAAACGGGTGGGCTATAGCCTTGGGGGGTGGGGCTGGCCCACTTCGTCCGCCGGAATCGGAATCGAGCGAGACTTTCCGAGCGACCTCCGTGAGCTAAAAATAGGCCCCGGCCACAGCCGCGTCCAAAAATAACCGCCCGAAGGCCGGGGCGCCAAGTTCGTCCAGCGGAAAAAGGCCACAAAAACGGGTGGGCTATAGCCTTGGGGGGTGGGGCTGGCCCACTTCGTCCGCCGGAATCGGAATGGAGCGAGACTTTCCGAGCGACCTCCGTGAGCCAAAAATAGGCCCCGGCCACAGCCGCGTCCAAAAATAACCGCCCGAAGGCCGGGGCGCCAAGTTCGTCCAGCGGAAAAAGGACACAAAAACGGGTGGGCTATAGCCTTGGGGGGTCGGACTGGCCCACTTCGTCCGCCGGACTCGGAATGGCGCGAGACTTTGCGAGCGGCCTCCGTGTGACAAAAATAGGCCCCGGGCACAGCCGTACCAAAAATTAACCGCCCGAAGGCTGGGGCGCCAAGTTGGTCCAGCGGAAAAAGGCCACAAAAATGGGTGCGCTATAGCCTTGGGGGGCGGGGCTGGCCAACTTCGTCCGCCGGACTTGGAATGGCGCGAGGCTTTGCGAGCGGGCTCCGTGAGCCAAAAATAGGCCCCGGCCACAGCCGCGCCCAAAAATAACCACCCGAAGGCCGGGGCGCCAAGTTCGTCCAGCGGAAAAAGGACACAAAAACGGGTGGGCTATAGCCTTGGGGGGTGGGACTGGCCCACTTCGTCCGCCGGACTCGGAATGGCGCGAGACTTTACGAGCGGCCTCCGTGTGCCAAAAATAGGCCCCGGGCACAGCCGCACCAAAAAATAACTGCCCGAAGGCCGGGGCGCCAAGTTGGTCCAGCGGAAAAAGGCCACAAAAATGGGTGCGCTATAGCCTTGGGGGGCGGGGCTGGCCAACTTCGTCCGCCGGACTCGGAATGGCGCGAGGTTTTGCGAGCGGGCTCCGTGAGCCAAAAATAGGCCCCGGCCACAGCCGCGCCCAAAAATAACCACCCGAAGGCCGGGGCGCCAAGTTCGTCATGCGGAAAATGGCCACAAAAACGGGTGGGCTATAGCCTTGGGGGGTGGGGCTGGCCAACTTCGTCCGCCGGACTCGGAATGGCGCGAGACTTTGCGAGCGGCCTCCGTGTGACAAAAATAGGCCCCGGGCACAGCCGTACCAAAAATTAACCGCCCGAAGGCCGGGGCGCCAAGTTGGTCCAGCGGAAAAAGGCCACAAAAATGGGTGCGCTATAGCCTTGGGGGGCGGGGCTGGCCAACTTCGTCCGCCGGACTGGGAATGGCGCGAGGCTTTGCGAGCGGGCTCCGTGAGCCAAAAATAGGCCCCGGCCACAGCCGCGCCCAAAAATAACCACCCGAAGGCCGGGGCGCCAAGTTCGTCCAGCGGAAAATGGCAACAAAAACGGGTGGGCTATAGCCTTGGGGGGTGGGGCTGGCCCACTTCGTCCGCCGGAATCGGAATGGAGCGAGACTTTCCGAGCGACCTCCGTGAGCCAAAAATAGGCCCCGGCCACAGCCGCGTCCAAAAATAACCGCCCGAAGGCCGGGGCGCCAAGTTCGTCCAGCGGAAAAAGGACACAAAAACGGGTGGGCTATAGCCTTGGGGGGTGGGACTGGCCCACTTCGTCCGCCGGACTCAGAATGGCGCGAGACTTTACGAGCGGCCTCCGTGTGCCAAAAATAGGCCCCGGGCACAGCCGCACCAAAAAATAACTGCCCGAAGGCCGGGGCGCCAAGTTGGTCCAGCGGAAAAAGGCCACAAAAATGGGTGCGCTATAGCCTTGGGGGGCGGGGCTGGCCAACTTCGTCCGCCGGACTTGGAATGGCGCGAGGCTTTGCGAGCGGGCTCCGTGAGCCAAAAATAGGCCCCGGCCACAGCCGCGCCCAAAAATAACCACCCGAAGGCCGGGGCGCCAAGTTCGTCCAGCGGAAAATGGCCACAAAAACGGGTGGGCTATAGCCTTGGGGGGCGGGGCTGGCCCACTTCGTCCGCCGGAATCGGAATGGAGCGAGACTTTCCGAGCGACCTCCGTGAGCCAAAAATAGGCCCCGGCCACAGCCGCGTCCAAAAATAACCGCCCGAAGGCCGGGGCGCCAAGTTCGTCCAGCGGAAAAAGGACACAAAAACGGGTGGGCTATAGCCTTGGGGGGTGGGACTGGCCCACTTCGTCCGCCGGACTCAGAATGGCGCGAGACTTTACGAGCGGCCTCCGTGTGCCAAAAATAGGCCCCGGGCACAGCCGCGTCCAAAAATAACCGACCGAAGGCCGGGCCGCCAAGTTCGTCCAGCGGAAAAAGGCCACAAAAACGGGTGGGCTATAGCCTTGGGGGGTGGGGCTGGCCAACTTCGTCCGCCGGACTAGGAATGGCGCGAGACTTTGCGAGCGGGCTCCGTGTGCCAAAAATAGGCCCCGGCCACAGCCGCGCCCAAAAATAACCACCCGAAGGCCGGGGCGCCAAGTTCGTCCAGCGGAAAATGGCCACAAAAACGGGTGGGCTATAGCCTTGGGGGGTGGGGCTGGCCAACTTCGTCCGCCGGACTCGGAATGGCGCGAGACTTTGCGAGCGGCCTCCGTGAGCAAAAATAGGCCCGGCCACAGCCGCGTCCAAAAATAACCGCCCGAAGGCCGGGCGCCAAGTTCGTCCAGCGGAAAAAGGACACAAAAGCAGGTGGGCTATAGCCTTGGGGGTGGGATCGCCCACCTCGTCCGCCCGGACTCAGAATGGCGCGAGACTTTACGAGCGGCCTCCGTGTGCCAAAAATAGGCCCCGGGCACAGCCGCACCAAAAAATAACTGCCCGAAGGCCAGGGCGCCAAGTTGGTCCAGCGGAAAAAGGCCACAAAAATGGGTGCGCTATAGCCTTGGGGGGCGGGGCTGGCCAACTTCGTCCGCCGGACTTGGAATGGCGCGAGGCTTTGCGAGCGGGCTCCGTGAGCCAAAAATAGGCCCCGGCCACAGCCGCGCCCAAAAATAACCACCCGAAGGCCGGGGCGCCAAGTTCGTCCAGCGTAAAAAGGCCACAAAAACGGGTGGGCTATAGCCTTGGGGGTGGGGCTGGCCAACTTCGTCCGCCGGGCTCGGAATGGCGCGAGACTTTGCAAGCGGCCTCCGTGTTCCAAAATAGGCCCCGGGCACAGCCGTGCTAAAAATTAACCACCCGAAGGCCGGGGCGCCAAGTTCGTCCAGCGGAAAAAGGCCACAAAAACGAGTGGGCTATAGCCTTGGGGGGTGGGGCTGGCCAACTTCGTCCGCCGGACTCGGAATGGCGCGAGACTTTGCGAGCAGGCTCTGTGAGCCATAAATAGGCCCCGGCCACAGCCGTGCCCAAAAATAACCGCCCGAAGGCCGGGGCGCCAAGTTCGTCCAGCGGAAAAAGGCCACAAAAACGGGTGGGCTATAGCTTTGGGGGGTGGGGCTGGCCCACTTCGTCCGCCGGAATCGGAATGGTGCGAGACTTTCCGAGCGACCTCCGTGAGCCAAAAATAGGCCCCGGCCACAGCCGCGTCCAAAAATAACCGCCCGAAGGCCGGGGCGCCAAGTTCGTCCAGCGGAAAAAGGACACAAAAACGGGTGGGCTATAGCCTTGGGGGGTGGGGCTGGCCCACTTCGTCCGCCGGAATCGGAATGGAGCGAGACTTTCCGAGCGACCTCCGAGGAGCCAAAAATAGGCCCCGGCCACAGCCGCGTCCAACAATAACCGCCCGAAGGCCGGGGCGCCAAGTTCGTCCAGCGGAAAAAGGACACAAAAACGGGTGAGCTATAGCCTTGGGGGGTGGGACTGGCCCACTTCGTCCGCCGGACTCGGAATGGCGCGACACTTTACGAGCAGCCTCCGTGTGCCAAAAATAGGCCCCGGGCACAGCCGCACCAAAAAATAACTGCCCGAAGGCCGGGGCGCCAAGTTGGTCCAGCGGAAAAAGGCCACAAAAATGGGTGCGCTATAGCCTTGGGGGGCGGGGCTGGCCAACTTCGTCCGCCGGACTCGGAATGGCGCGAGGTTTTGCGAGCGGGCTCCGTGAGCCAAAAATAGGCCCCGGCCACAGCCGCGCCCAAAAATAACCACCCGAAGGCCGGGGCGCCAAGTTCGTCATGCGGAAAATGGCCACAAAAACGGGTGGGCTATAGCCTTGGGGGGTGGGGCTGGCCAACTTCGTCCGCCGGACTCGGAATGGCGCGAGACTTTGTGAGCGGCCTCCGTGTGACAAAAATAGGCCCCGGGCACAGCCGTACCAAAAAATAACCGCCCGAAGGCCGGGGCACCAAGTTCGTCCAGCGTAAAAAGGCCACAAAAACGGGTGGGCTATAGCCTTGGGGGTGGGGCTGGCCAACTTCGTCCGCCGGGCTCGGAATGGCGCGAGACTTTGCAAGCGGCCTCCGTGTTCCTAAATAGGCCCCGGGCACAGCCGTGCTAAAAATTAACCGCCCGAAGGCCGGGGCGCCAAGTTCGTCCAGCGGAAAAAGGCCACAAAAACGGGTGGGCTATAGCCTTGGGGGGTGGGGCTGGCCAACTTCGTCCGCCGGACTCAGAATGGCGCGAGACTTTACGAGGGGCCTCCGTGTACCAAAAATAGGCCGCGGAGACAGCCGCGCCCAAAAATAACTGCCCGAAGGCCGGGGCGCCAAGTTGGTCCAGCGGAAAAAGGCCACAAAAATGGGTGCGCTATAGCCTTGGGGGGTCGGGCTGGCCAACTTCGTCCGCCGGACTCGGAATGGCGCGAGACTTTGCGAGCGGCCTTTGTCTGACAAAAATAGGCCCCGGTCCCAGCCGCACCCAAAAATAACCGCCCGTAGGCCGGGGCGCCAAGTTCGTCCAGCGGAAAAAGGCCACAAAAACAGGTGGGCTATAGCCTTGGGGGGTGGGGCTGGCCAACTTCGTCCGCCGGAATCGGAATGGCGCGAGACTTTACGAGGCACCTCCGTGTGCCAAAAATAGGCCACGGGCACAGCCGCGTCCAAAAATACCCGCCCGAAGAACAGGGCGCCAAGTTCGTCCAGTGGAAAATGGCCACAAAACGGGTGGGCTATAGCCTTCGGGGGTGGGGCTGGCTAACTTCGTCCGCCGGACTCGGAATGGCGCGAGACTTTGCGAGCGGCCTCGGTGTGCCAAAAATAGGCCCCGGACAGAGCCACGCCCAAAAATAACCGCCCGAAGGCCGGGGCGCCAAGGTCGTCCAGCGGAAAAAGGCCACAAAAACGGGTGGGCTATAGCCTTGGGGGGTGGGGCTGGCCAACTTCGTCCGCCGGACTCGGAATGGCGCGAGACTTTGCGAGCGGCCTCCGTGTGCCAAAAAAAGGTCCCGGGCACAGCCGAGCCCAAAAATAACCGCCCGAAGGCCGGGGCGCCAAGTTCGTCCAGCGGAAAAAGGCCACAAAAACGGGTGGGCTATAACCTCGGGGGGTGGGGCTGGCCGACTTCGTCCGCCGGACTCGGAATGGTGCGAGACTTTGCGAGCGGCCTCCGTGTGCCAAAAATAGGCCCCGGGCACAGCCGCATCCAAAAATAACGGCCCGAAGGCTGGGGCGCCATGTTCGTCCAGCGGAAAAAGGTCACAAAAACGGGTGGGCTATAGCCTTGGGGATTGGGGCAGGCCAACTTCGTCCGCCGGACTCGGAATGGCGCGAGACTTTGCGAGTAGTCTCTGTGTGCCAAAAATAGGCCCAGGCCACAGCCGCGCCCAAAAATAACCACCCGAAGGCCGGGGCGCCAAGTTCGTCCAGCGGAAAAAGGCCACAAAAACGGGTGGGCTATAGCCTTGGGGGTGGGGCTGGCCAACTTCGTCCGCCGGGCTCGGAATGGCGCGAGACTTTGCAAGCGGCCTCCGTGTTCCAAAATAGGCCCCGGGCACAGCCGTGCTAAAAATTAACCGCCCGAAGGCCGGGGCGCCAAGTTCGTCCAGCGGAAAAAGGCCACAAAAACGGGTGGGCTATAGCCTTGGGGGGTGGGGCTGGCCAACTTCGTCCGCCGGACTCAGAATGGCGCGAGACTTTACGAGGGGCCTCCGTGTACCAAAAATAGGCCGCGGGCACAGCCGCGCCCAAAAATAACTGCCCGAAGGCCGGGGCGCCAAGTTGGTCCAGCGGAAAAAGGCCACAAAAATGGGTGCGCTATAGCCTTGGGGGGTCGGGCTGGCCAACTTCGTCCGCCGGACTCGGAATGGCGCGAGACTTTGCGAGCGGCCTTTGTCTGACAAAAATAGGCCCCGGTCCCAGCCGCACCCAAAAATAACCGCCCGTAGGCCGGGGCGCCAAGTTCGTCCAGCGGAAAAAGGCCACAAAAACAGGTGGGCTATAGCCTTGGGGGGTGGGGCTGGCCAACTTCGTCCGCCGGAATCGGAATGGCGCGAGACTTTACGAGGCACCTCCGTGTGCCAAAAATAGGCCACGGGCACAGCCGCGTCCAAAAATACCCGCCCGAAGAACAGGGCGCCAAGTTCGTCCAGTGGAAAATGGCCACAAAAACGGGTGGGCTATAGCCTTCGGGGGTGGGGCTGGCTAACTTCGTCCGCCGGACTCGGAATGGCGCGAGACTTTGCGAGCGGCCTCGGTGTGCCAAAAATAGGCCCCGGACAGAGCCACGCCCAAAAATAACCGCCCGAAGGCCGGGGCGCCAAGGTCGTCCAGCGGAAAAAGGCCACAAAAACGGGTGGGCTATAGCCTTGGGGGGTGGGGCTGGCCAACTTCGTCCGCCGGACTCGGAATGGCGCGAGACTTTGCGAGCGGCCTCCGTGTGCCAAAAAAAGGTCCCGGGCACAGCCGAGCCCAAAAATAACCGCCCGAAGGCCGGGGCGCCAAGTTCGTCCAGCGGAAAAAGGCCACAAAAACGGGTGGGCTATAACCTCGGGGGGTGGGGCTGGCCGACTTCGTCCGCCGGACTCGGAATGGTGCGAGACTTTGCGAGCGGCCTCCGTGTGCCAAAAATAGGCCCCGGGCACAGCCGCATCCAAAAATAACGGCCCGAAGGCTGGGGCGCCATGTTCGTCCAGCGGAAAAAGGTCACAAAAACGGGTGGGCTATAGCCTTGGGGATTGGGGCAGGCCAACTTCGTCCGCCGGACTCGGAATGGCGCGAGACTTTGCGAGTAGTCTCTGTGTGCCAAAAATAGGCCCAGGCCACAGCCGCGCCCAAAAATAACCACCCGAAGGCCGGGGCGCCAAGTTCGTCCAGCGGAAAAAGGCCATAAAAACGGGTGGGCTATAGCCTTGGGGGGTGGGGCTGGCCAACTTCGTCCGCCGGACTCGGAATGGCGCGAGACTTTGCGAGTAGTCTCCGTGTGCCAAAAATAGGCCCAGGCCACAGCCGCGCCCAAAAATAACCACCCGAAGGCCGGGGCGCCAAGTTCGTCCAGCGGAAAAAGGCCATAAAAACGGGTGGGCTATAGCCTTGGGGGGTGGGGCTGGCAAACTTCGTCCGCCGGACTCGGAATGGCGCGAGACTTTGCGAGCAGTCTCTGTGTGTCAAAAATAGGTCCAGGCCACAGCCGCGCCCAAAAATAACCACCCGAAGGCCGGGGCGCCAAGTTTGTCCAGCGGAAAAAGGCCACAAAAACGGGTGGGCTATCGCCTTGGGGGGTGGGGCTGGCCAACTTCGTCCGCCGGACTCGGAATGGCGCGAGACTTTGCGAGCGGCCTCCGTGTGCCAAAAAAAGGTCCCGGGCACAGCCGAGCCCAAAAATAACCGCCCGAAGGCCGGGGCGCCAAGTTCGTCCAGCGGAAAAAGGCCACAAAAACGGGTGGGCTATAACCTCGGGGGGTGGGGCTGGCCGACTTCGTCCGCCGGACTCGGAATGGTGCGAGACTTTGCGAGCGGCCTCCGTGTGCCAAAAATAGGCCCCGGGCACAGCCGCATCCAAAAATAACGGCCCGAAGGCTGGGGCGCCATGTTCGTCCAGCGGAAAAAGGCCACAAAAAGGGGTGGGCTATAGCCTTGGGGGTTAGGGCAGGCCAACCGTCCCGCCGGACTCGGAATGGCGCGAGACTTTGCGAGTAGTCTCTGTGTGTGCCAAAAATAGGCCCAGGCCACAGCCGCGCCTAAAAATAACCACCCGAAGGCCGGGCGCCAAGTTCGTCCAGCGGAAAAAGGCCATAAAAACGGGTGGGCTATAGCCTTGGGCGGTGGGGCTGGCCAACTTCGTCCGCCGGACTCGGAATGGCGCGAGACTTTGCGAGTAGTCTCCGTGTGCCAAAAATAGGCCCAGGCCACAGCCGCGCCCAAAAATAACCACCCGAAGGCCGGGGCGCCAAGTTCGTCCAGCGGAAAAAGGCCATAAAAACGGGTGGGCTATAGCCTTGGGGGGTGGGGCTGGCAAACTTCGTCCGCCGGACTCGGAATGGCGCGAGACTTTGCGAGCAGTCTCTGTGTGTCAAAAATAGGTCCAGGCCACAGCCGCGCCCAAAAATAACCACCCGAAGGCCGGGGCGCCAAGTTTGTCCAGCGGAAAAAGGCCACAAAAACGGGTGGGCTATCGCCTTGGGGGGTGGGGCTGGCCAACTTCGTCCGCCGGACTCGGAATGGCGTGAGACTTTGTGAGCGGCCTTTGTCTGACAAAAATAGGCCCCGGTCCCAGCCGCACCCAAAAATAACCGCCCGTAGGCTGGGGCGCCAAGTTCGTCCAGCGGAAAAAGGCCACAAAAACAGGTGGGCTATAACCTTGGGGGGTGGGGCTGGCCAACTTCTTCCGCCAGACTCGGAATGGCGCGAGACATTGCGAGCGGCCTCCGTGTGGCAAAAATAGGCCCCGGGCACACCTGCGTCCAAAAATAACCACCCGAAGGTCGGGGCGCCAAGTTCGTCCAGCGGAAAAAGGCCACAGAAACGGGTGGGCTATAGCCTTGGGGGGTGGGGCTGGCCAACTACGTCCGCCGGACTGGGAATGGCGCGAGACTTTACGAGGGGCGTCCGTGTGCCAAAAATAGGCCACGGGCACAGCCGCGCCCAAAAATAACCGCCCGATGGCCGGGGCGCCAAGTTCATCCAGCAGAAAAAGGCCACAAAAACGGGTGGGCTATAGCCTTGGGGGGTGGGGCTGGCCAACGTCGTCTGCCGGACTCGGAATGGTACGAGACTTTGCGAGGGGCCTCCGTGCGACAAAAATAGGCCCCGGGCACAGCCGCGCCCAAAAATAACCACCTGAAGGCCGGGGCGCCAAGTTCGTCATGCGGAAAATGGCCACAAAAACGGGTGGGCTATAGCCTTGGTGGGTGGGGCTGGCCAACTTCGTCCGCCGGACTCGGAATGGCGCGAGACTGTACGAGTGGCCTCCATGTGCCAAAAATAGGCCCCGGACACAGCCGCGCCCAAAAATAACCTCCCGAAGGCCGGGGCGCCAAGTTCGTCCAGCGGAAAAAGGCCACAAAAACGGTGGGCTATAGCCTTGTGGGGTGGGGCTGGCCAACTTCGTCCGCCGGACTCGGACTGGCGTGAGACTTTGCGAGCGGCCTCCGTGTGCCAAAAATAGACCCCGGGCACAGCCGCGTCCAAAAATAACCGCCCGAAGGCCGGGGCGCCAAGTTCGTGCAGCGGAAAAAGGCCACAGAAACGGATGGGCTATAGCCTTGGGGGGTGGGGCTCGCCAACTACGTCCGCCGGACTGGGAATGGCGCGAGACTTTACGAGGGGCCTCCGTGTGCCAAAAATAGGCCACGGGCACAGCCGCGCCCAAAAATAACGGCCCGAAGGCCGGGGCACCAACTTCGTCCAGCGGAAAAAGGCCACAAAAACGGGTGGACTCTAGCGTTGGGGGGTGGGGCTAACCGACAACGTCCGCCGGACTCGGAATGGCGCGAGACTTTGCGAGGGGCATCTGTGTGCCAAAAATAGGCCGCGGGCACAGCCGCGCCCAAAAATAACCGCCCGAAGCCGGGGCGCCAAGTTCGTCCAGCAGAAAAAGGCTACAAAAACGGGTGGGCTATAGCCGTGGGGGGAGCGGCTGGCCAACTTCGTCCGCCGGACTCGGAATGGCGCGAGACTTTACGAGGGGCCTCCGCATGCAAAAATAGGCCGCGGGCACAGCCGCGCCCAAAAATAACCACCCGAAGGCCGGGGCGCCAAGTTCGTCCAGCGGAAAATGGCCACAAAAACGGGTGGGCTATAGCCTTGGGGGGTGGGGCTGGCAAACTTCGTCCGCCGGACTCGGAATGGCGCGAGACTTTGCGAGCAGTCTCTGTGTGTCAAAAATAGGTCCAGGCCACAGCCGCGCCCAAAAATAACCACCCGAAGGCCGGGGCGCCAAGTTCGTCCAGCGGAAAAAGGCCACAAAAACGGGTGGGCTATAGCCTTGGGGGGTGGGGCAGGCCAAGTTCGTCCGCCGGACTCGGAATGGCGCGAGACTTTGCGAGCGGCCTCGGTGTGCCAAAAATAGGCCCCGGACAGAGCCGCGCCCAAGAATAACCGCCCGAAGGCCGGGGCGCCAAGTTCGTCCAGCGGAAAAAGGCCACAAAAACGGGTGGGCTATAGCCTTGGGGGGTGGGGCTGGCCAACTTCGTCCGCCGGACTCGGAATGGCGCGAGACTTTGCGAGCGGCCTCCGTGTGCCAAAAAAAGGTCCCGGGCACAGCCGAGCCCAAAAATAACCGCCCGAAGGCCAGGGCGCCAAGTTCGTCCAGCGGAAAAAGGCCACAAAAACGGGTGGGCTATAGCCTTGGGGGGTGGGGCTGGCAAACTTCGTCCGCCGGACTCGGAATGGCGCGAGACTTTGCGAGCAGTCTCTGTGTGTCAAAAATAGGTCCAGGCCACAGCCGCGCCCAAAAATAACCACCCGAAGGCCGGGGCGCCAAGTTCGTCCAGCGGAAAAAGGCCACAAAAACGGGTGGGCTATAGCCTCGGGGGGTGGGGCTAGCCAACTTCGTCCGCCGGACTCGGAATGGCGCGAGACTTTACGAGGGGCCTCCGCATGCAAAAATAGGCCGCGGACACAGCCGCGCCCAAAAATAACCACCCGAAGGCCGGGGCGCCAAGTTCGTCCAGCGGAAAATGGCCACAAAAACGGGTGGGCTATAGCCTTGGGGGGTGGGGCTGGCAAACTTCGTCCGCCGGACTCGGACTGGCGCGAGACTTTGCGAGCAGTCTCTGTGTGTCAAAAATAGGTCCAGGCCACAGCCGCGCCCAAAAATAACCACCCGAAGGCCGGGGCGCCAAGTTCGTCCAGCGGAAAAAGGCCACAAAAACGGGTGGGCTATCGCCTTGGGGGGTGGGGCTGGCCAACTTCGTCCGCCAGACTCGGAATGGCGTGAGACTTTGTGAGCGGCCTTTGTCTGACAAAAATAGGCCCCGGTCCCAGCCGCACCCAAAAATAACCGCCCGTAGGCCGGGGCGCCAAGTTCGTCCAGCGGAAAAAGGCCACAAAAACAGGTGGGCTATAGCCTTGGGGGGTGGGGCTGGCCAACTTCTTCCGCCAGACTCGGAATGGCGCGAGACATTGCGAGCGGTCTCCGTGTGGCAAAAATAGGCCCCGGGCACACCCGCGTCCAAAAATAACCACCCGAAGGTCGGGGCGCCAAGTTCGTCCAGCGGAAAAAGGCCACAGAAACGGGTGGGCTATAGCCTTGGGGGGTGGGGCTGGCCAACTACGTCCGCCGGACTGGGAATGGCGCGAGACTTTACGAGGGGCATCCGTGTGCCAAAAATAGGCCACTGGCACAGCCGCGCCCAAAAATAACCGCCCGATGGCCGGGGCGCCAAGTTCATCCAGCAGAAAAAGGCCACAAAAACGGGTGGGCTATAGCCTTGGGGGGTGGGGCTGGCCAACGTCGTCTGCCGGACTCGGAATGGTGCGAGACTTTGCGAGGGGCCTCCGTGCGACAAAAATAGGCCCCGGGCACAGCCGCGCCCAAAAATAACCACCTGAAGGCCGGGGCGCCAAGTTCGTCATGCGGAAAATGGCCACAAAAACGGGTGGGCTATAGCCTTGGGGGGTGGGGCTGGCCAACTTCGTCCGCCGGACTCGGAATGGCGCGAGACTGTGCGAGTGGCCTCCATGTGCCAAAACTAGGCCCCGGACACAGCCGCGCTCAAAAATAATCTCCCGAAGGCCGGGGCGCCAAGTTCGTCCAGTGGAAAATGGCCACAAAAACGGGTGGGCTATAGCCTTGGGGGGTGGGGCCGGCCGACTTCGTCCGCCGGACTCGGAATGGCGCGAGACTTTGTGAGGCGCCTCCGTGTGCCAAAAATATGCCGCGGGCACAGCAGCGCCCAAAAATACCCACCCGAAGGCCGGGGCGCCAAGTTCCTCCAGCGGAAAATGGCCACAAAAACGGGTGGGCTATAGCCTTGGGGGGTGGGGCCGGCCCACTTCGTCCGCCGGACTCCGAATGGCGCGAGACTTTGCGAGGCCCCTCCGTGTGCCAAAAATAGGCCGCGGGCACAGCCGCGCCCAAAAATACCCGCCCGAAGGCCGGGGCACCAAGTTCGTCCAGCGGAAAATGGCTACAAAAACGGGTGGGCTATAGCCTTGGGGGGTGGGGCTGGCCAAGTTCGTCCGGCGGACACGGAATGGCGCGAGACTTTGCGAGGCACCTCCGTGTGCCAAAAATAGGCTGTGGGCACAGCCGCGCCCAAAAATACCCGCCCGAAGGCCGGGGCGCCAAGTTCGTCCAGTGGAAAAAGGCCACAAAAACGGGTGGGCTATAGCCTTGGGGAGTGGGACTGGCCAACTTCGTCCGCCGGACTCGGAATGGCGCGAGACTTTGCGAGGCATCTCCGTGTACCAAAAATAGGCCGCGGACACAGCCGCACCCAAAAATACCCGCCCGAAGGCCGGGGCGCCAAGTTCGTCCAGCGGAAAATGGCCACAAAAACGGGTGGGCTATAGCCTTGGGGGGTGGGGCTGGCCAACTTCGTCCCCCGGACTCGGAATGGCGCGAGACTTTGTGAGGCTCCTCCGTGTGCCAAAAATAGGCCGCGGGCACAGCCGCGCCCAAAAATACCCGCCCGAAGGCCGGGGCACCAAGTTCGTCCAGCGGAAAATGGCCAGAAAAACGGGTGGGCTATAGCCTTGGGGGGTGGGGCTGGCCAACTTCGTCCGCCGGACTCGGAATGGCTCGAGACTTTGTGAGGCGCCTCCGTGTGCCAAAAATAGGCCGCGGACACAGCCGCGCCCAAAAATACCTGCCCGAAGGCCGGGGCGCCAAGTTCGTCCAGCGGAAAATGGCCACAAAAACGGGTGGGCTATAGCCTTGGGGGGTGGGGCTGGCCAAGTTCGTCCGGCGGACACGGAATGGCGCGAGACATTGCGAGGCACCTCCGTATGCCAAAAATAGGCCGCGGGCACAGCCGCGCCCAAAAATACCCGCCCGAAGGCCGGGGCGCCACGTTCGTCCAGTGGAAAAAGGCCACAAAAACGGGTGGGCTATAGCCTTGGGGATTGGGGCTGGCCAACTTCGTCCGCCGGACTCGGAATGGCGCGAGACTTTGCGAGCGGCCTCCGTGTGCCAAAAATAGGCCCCGTGCACAGCCGCGCCCAAAAATAACCGAAAGAAGGCTGGGGCGCCAAGTTCGTCCAGCGGAAAAAGGCCGCAAAAACGGGTGGGCTATAGCCTTGGGGGGTGGGGCTGGCCAACTTCGTCCGCCGGACTCGGAATGGCGTGAGACTTTGCGAGCGGCCTCCGTGTGCCAAAAATAGGCCCCGGGCACAGACTCGCCGAAAAATAAGTGCCCGAAGGCCGGGGCGCCAAGTTCGTCCGGTGGAAAAACGCCGCAAAAACGGCTGGGCTATAGCCTTGGGGGGTGGGGCTGGCCAACTTTGTCCGCCGGACTCGGAATGGCGCGAGACTTTGCGAGCGGCCTCCGTGTGCAGACATAGGCCCCGGGCACAGCCGCGCCCAAAAATAACCGCCCGAAGGCCGGGGCGCCAAGTTCGTCCAGCGGAAAAAGGCCGCAAAAACGGGTGGACTATAGCCTTGGGGGGTGGGGCTGGCCCACTTTGTCCGCCGGACTCGGAATGGCGCGACACTTTGCGAGCGGCCTCCGTGTGCCAAAAATAGGCCCCGGGCACAGCCGCGCCCAAAAATAACCGACCGAAGGCCGGGGCGCCAAGTTCGTCCAGCGGAAAAAGGCCGCAAAAACGGGTGGGCTATAGCCTTGGAAGGTGGGGCTGGACAACTTCGTCCGCCGAACTTGGAATGCCGCGAGACTTTGCGAGGGGCCTCCGTGTGCCAAAAATAGACACCCGGCACAGACTAGCCAAAAAATAACTGCCCGAATGCCGGGGCGACAAGTTCGTCCAGCGGAAAAAGGCCGCAAAAACGGGTGGGCTATAGCCTTGGGGGGTGGGGCTGGCCAACATCGTCCGCTGGACTCGGAATGCCGCGAGACTTTGCGAGGGGCCTCCATGTTCCAAATATAGGCTGCGGGCAATGCCGCTCCCAAAAATAACCACCCGAAGGCCGGGGCGCCAAGTTCGTCCGGCGGAAAAAGGCCACAAAAACGGGTGGGCTATAGCCTTGGGGGGTGGGGCTGGCCAACTTCGTCCGCCGGACTCGGAATGCCGCGAGACTTTGCAAGCGGCCTCTGTGTGCCAAAAATAGACCGCAGCCAAAGCCGCGCCGAAAAATAACCACCCGAAGGCCGCGGCGCCAAGTTCGTCCAGTGGAAGAAGGCCACAAAAACGGGTGGGCTATAGCCTCGGGGGGTGGGGCTGGCCCACTTCGTCCGCCGGACTCGGAATGCCGCGAGACTTTGCGAGGGGCCTCCGTGTGCCAAAAATAGGCCGCGGCCAAAGCCGCGCCGAAAAATAACCGCCCGAAGGCCAGGACGCCAAGTTCGTCCAGCGGAAAAAGGCCACAAAAACGGGTGGGCTATAGCTTTGGGGGGTGGGGCGGGCCAACTTCGTCCGGCGGACTCGGAATGCCGCAAGACTGTGCGAGGGGCCTCCGTGTACGAAAAATAGGAAGCGGGCAAAGCCGCGCCCAAAAATAACCACCCGAAGGCCGCGGCGCCAAGTTCGTCCAGTGGAAAAAGGTCACAAAAACGGGTGGGCTATAGCCTTGGGGAGTGGGAATGGACAACTTCGTCCGCCGGACTCGGAATGCCGCGAGACTTTGCGAGCGGCCTCCGTGTGCCAAAAATAGGCCGTGGGCAAAGCCGCGCCCAAAAATAACCTCCCGAAGGCCGCGGCACCAAGTTCGTCTAGAGGAAAAAGGCTACAAAAACGGGTGGGCTATAGCTTTGGGGGGTGGGGCTGGCCAACATCGTCCGCCGGACTCGGATTGCCGCGAGACTTTGCAAGGGGCCTCGATGTTCCAAAAATAGGCTGTGGGCAATGCCGCTCCCAAAAATAACCACCCGAAGGCCGGGGCGCCAAGTTCGTCCGGCGGAAAAAGGCCACAAAAACGGGTGGGCTATAGCCTTGGGGGGTGGTGCTGGCCAACTTCGTCCGCCGGACTCGGAATGCCGCGAGAGTTTGCGAGGGGCCTCCGTGTACCAAAAATAGGCCGCGGCCAAAGCCGCGCCGAAAAATAACCATCGAAGTCGCGGTGCCAAGTTCGTCCAGCGGAAAAAGGCCACAAAAACGGGCGGGCTATAGCCTTGGGGGGTGGGGCTGGCCAAATTCGTCCGCCGGACTCGGAATGCCGCGAGACTTTGCGAGGGGCCTCCGTGTGCCAAAAATAGGCCGCGGCCAAAGTCGCGCCCAAAAATAGCCGCCCGAAGGCAGCGGCGGCAAGTTCGTCCAGCAGAAAAAGGCCACAAAAACGGGTGGGCTATAGCCTTGGGTGGTGGGGCTGGCCAACTTCGTCCGCCTGACTCGGAATGCCGCGAGGCTTTGCGAGGGGCCTCCGTGTGCCAAAAGTAGGCCGCGGGAAAAGCCGCCCCCAAAAATAACCGGTCGAAGGCCGCGGCGCCAACTTCGTCCAGCGGAAAAAGGCCACAAAAACGGGTGGGCTATAGCCTTGGGGGGTGGGGCTGGCCCACTTCGTCCGCCGGACTCGGAATGCCGCGAGACTTTGCGAGGGTCCTCCGTGTGCCAAAAATAGGCCACGGGCAAAGCCGCGCCCAAAAATAACCGACCGAAGGCCGCGGAGCCAACTTCGTCCAGCGGAAAAAGGCCACAAAAAAGGGTTGGCTATAGCCTTGGGGGGTGGGGTTGGCCAACTTCGTCCGCTGGACTCGGAATGCCGTGAGTCTTTGCGAGGGGCCTCCGTGTGCCAAAAATAGGCCGCGGGCACAGCCACGCCAAAAAATAACCCCCCGAAGGTCGTTGCGCCCGAACCCCCCAGCGGAAAAATGGCCAAAAAACGGGTGGGCTATAGCCTTGGGGGGAGGGGCTGGCCAACTTCGTCCGCCGGACTCGGAATGGGGCAACACTTTGCGAGCGGCCTCCGCGTGCCAAAAATAGGCCGCGGGCACAGCCAAAAATAACCGCCCGAAGGCCGGGGCGCCAAGTTCGTCCAGCGGAAAAATGGCCAAAAAACGGGTGGGCTATAGCCTTTGGGGGAGGGGCTGCCCAACTTCGTCCGCCGGACTCGGAATGGGGCGAGACTTTGCGAGCAGCCTCCGCGTGCCAAAAATAGGCCGCGGTAACAGCCGTACACAAAAACAACCCCCGAAGGTCGTTGCGTCCAAACCCCCCAGCGGAAAAATGGCCAAAAAACGGGTGGGCTATAGCCTTGGGGGGAGGGGCTGCCCAACTTCGTCCGCCGGACTTGGAATGGGGCGAGACTTTGCGAGCGGCATCCGTGTGCTAAAAATAGGCCACGGATAAAGTCGCGACCAAAAATACCCGCTCGAAGGCCCGGGCGCCAAGTTCGTCCAGCGGAAAAAGGGCACAAAAACGGGTGGGCTATAGCTTTGGGGGGTGGGGCTGGCCAACTTCGTCCGCCGGACTCGGAATGGCGCGAGACTTTGCAAGGCGCCTCCGTGTGCCAAAAATAGGCCGCGGGCACAGCCGCACCCAAAAATACTCGCCCGAAGGCCGGGGCGCCAAGTTCGTCCAGCGGAAAAAGGGCACAAAAACGGGAGGGCTATAGCCTTGGGGGGTGGGGCTGGCCAACTTCGTCCGCCGGATTCGGAATTCCGCGAGACTTTGCGAGGGATCTTCGTGTGCCAAAAATAGGCCACGGGCACAGTCGCACCCAAAAATAAGTGCCCGAAGGTCCGGTCCCCAAGTTCGTCCGTTGCAAAAACGCCCAAAAAACGGGTGGGCTATAGCCTTGGGGGGATGGGCTGGCCAAGTTTGTCCGCCGGACTCGGAATGGGGCCAGACTTTACGAGGGGCCTCCGTGTGCCAAAAATAGGCCGCGGGCACAGCCGCACCCAAAAATAAGTGCCCGAAGGTCCGGTCCCCAAGTTCGTCCGTTGCAAAAATGCCCAAAAAACGGGTGGGCTATAGCCTTGGGGGGATGGGCTGGCCAGGTTCGTCCGCCGGACTCGGAATGGGGCCAGACTTTGCGAGGGGTCTCCGTGTGCCAAAAATAGGCCGCGGGGACACAGCCGCGCCTAAAAATAACCGCCGAAGGTCCGGTCCCCAAGTTCGTCCGCCGTAAAACGCCTAAAAGCGGGTGGGCTATAGCCTTGGGGAGGGGCTGGCCATGTTCGTCCGCCGGACTCGGAAGGGGGCCAGACTTTGCGAGGGGCCTTCATGTACCAAAAATAAGCCGCGGGCAGAGCCGCACCCAAAAATAAGTGCCCGAACGTCCGGTCCCCAAGTTCGTCCGTTGCAAAAATGCCCAAAAAACGGGTGGGCTATAGCCTTGGGGGGAGGGGCTGGCCAAGTTCGTCCGCCGGTCGCGGAATGGGGTGAGACTTTGCGAGGGGCCTCCGTGTGCCAAAAATAGGCCGTGGGGACACAGCCGTGCCAAAAAGAAAGCATCCGAAGGTCTGGTCCCCAAGTTCGTCCGCCGCAAAAACTCCCAAAAAACGGGTGGGCTATAGCCTTGGGGGGAGGGGCTGGCCAAGTTCGTCCGCCAGACTCGGAATGGGGCCAGACTTTGCGAGGGGCCTTCGTGTGCCAAAATAGGCCATGGGCACAGCCGCGCCCAAAAATAAGCGCCCGAAGGTCCCGTCCCCAAGTTCGTCCGTTGCAAAAATGCCGAAAAAACAGGTGGGCTATAGGATTGGGGGGAGGGGCTGGCCAAGTTCGTCCGCCGGACTCAGAATGGGCCCAGACTTTGCGAGGGGCCTCCGTGCACCAAAAATAGGCTGCGGGAACAGCCGCGCCCAAAAATAAGCGCCCAAAGGCCCGGTCCTCGAGTTCGTGCGCCGCAAAAATGCCGAAAAAAAGGGTGGGCTGTAGGCTTGGGGGGAGGGTTGGCCAAGTTCGTCCGCCGGAATCGGAATGGGGCCAAACTTTGCCAGGGGCCTCCGTGTGCCAAAAATGGGCCATGGGCACAGCCGCGACAAAAATAAGCGCCCGAAGGTCCGGTCCCCAAGTTCGTCCGCCGCAAAAATGCCCAAACCACGGGTGGGTTATAGCCATGGGGGGAGGGGCTGGCCAAGATCGTCCGCCGGACTCGGAATGGGGCCAGACTTTGTGAGGGGCCTTCGTGTACCAAAAATAGGCTGCGGGCACAGCCGGACCCAAAAATAAGCGCCCGAAGGTCCGGTCCCCTTGTTCGTACACGTCAAAAATGCCCTAAAAACGGGTGGGCTATAGCCTTGGGGGGAGGGGCTGGCCAAGTTTGTCCGCCGGACTCGGAATGGGGCCAGACTTTGCGAGGGGTCTTCGTGTGTAATAATTAGGCCGCGGAGACACAGCCGCGCCCAAAAATAAGCGCCCGAAGGTCCGGTCCCCAAGATCGTACGCCGCTAAAATGCCCAAAAAATGGGTGGGCTAAAGCCTTGGGGGGAGGGGCTGGCCAAGTTCGTCCGCCAGACTCGGAATGGGCCCAGACTTTGCGAGGGGCCTCCGTGTCCCAAAAATGGGCAATGGGCACGGCCGCGCCCAAAAATAAGCACCCGAAGGTCCGGTCCCCAAGTTCGTTCGCCGCAAAAATGACGAAAAAACGGGTGGGCTATAGCCTCGGGGGGATGGGCTGGCCAAGTTCGTCCGCCGGACTCGGAATGGGCCCAGACATTGCGAGGGGCCTCCGTGTGCCAAAAATGGGCCATGGGCACAGCCGCGCCCAAAAATAAGCCCCCGAAGGTCCGGTCCCCAAGTTCGTCCGCAGCAAAAATGCCCAAAAAACGGGTGGGTTATAGCCTTGCGAGGGGCCTCCGTGCGCCAAAAATAAGCCGCGGGCACAGCCGCGCCAAAAAATAAGTGTCCGAAGGTCCGGTCCCCAATTTCGTCCGCCGCAAAAATGCCCAAAATTGGGTGGGCTATACCCTTGGGGGGAGGGGCTGGCGAAGTTCGTCCGCCGGACTCGGAATGGGGCAAGACTTTGCGAGGGGCCTCTGTATGCCAAAAATAGCCTGCAGGCACAGCCGTGCCAAAAAGAAGCTCCCGAAGGTCCGGTCCTCAAGTTCGTCCGCGGCAAAAATGCCGAAAAAACGGGTGGGCTATAGCCTTGGGGGGAGGGGCTGGCCAAGTTCGTCCGCCAGACTCGGAATGGGACGAGACTTTGTAAGCGGCCTCCGTGTGCCAAAAATAGGCCGCGGGCACCGCCGCGCCCAAAACTAGCCGCCCGAAGGCCGGGGCGCCATGTTCGTCCAGCGGAAAAAGGCCACAAAAACGGGTGGGCTATAGCAATGGGGGTTGGGGCTGGCCAAGTTCGTCCGCCGGATATGGAATGAGACCAGACTTTGTGAGCGGCATCCGTGTGCCAAAATTAGGCCGTGGGCACAGCCGCGCCAAAAAATAACCACTCGAAGGCCGGGGCGCCAAGTTCGTCCAGCGGAAAAAGGCCACAAAAACAGGTGGGCTATAGCCTTGGGGAGTGGGCTGGCCAAGGTCGTCCGCCGGACCCGGACTCGGAATGGGACGAGACATTGCGAGCGGCCTCAATGTGCCAAAAATAGGCTACGGGATCAACCGCGCCCGAAAATAACCGCTCGAAGGCCGGGGCGCCAAGTTCGTCCAGCGTAAAACGGCCACAAAAATGGGTGGGCTATAGCCTTGGGGGGTGGGGCTGGCCAAGTTCGTCAGCCGGACTCGGAATGGGACGAGACTTTGCGAGCGGCCTCCGTGTCCCAAAAATAGGCCGCGGGCACAGCCTCGCCCATAAATAACCGCCCGAAGGCCGGGGCGCCAACGTCGTCCAGCGGAAAAAGGCCCCACAAACGGGTGGGCTATAGCCTTGGGGGGTGGGGCTGGCCAAGTTCGTCCGCCGGACTCGGAATGGGACGAGACTTTGCGAGTGGCCTCCGTGTGCCAAAAATAGGCCGCGGGCACCGCCGCGCCCAAAACTAGCCGCCCGAAGGCCGGGGCGCCAAGTTCATCCAGCGGAAAAAGGCCACAAAAACGGGTGGGCTATAGCAATGGGGGTTGGGGCTGGCCAAGTTCGTCCGCCGGATATGGAATGAGACCAGACTTTGTGAGCGGCATCCGTGTGCCAAAATTAGGCCGTGGGCACAGCCGCGCCCAAAAATAACCACCCGAAGGCCGGGGCGCCAAGTTCGTCCAGCGGAAAAAGTCCACAAAAACAGGTGGGCTATAGCCTTGGGGAGTGGGCTGGCCAAGTTCGTCCGCCGGACCCGGACTCGGAATGGG
Source organism: Citrus sp. QX-2021 (assembly GCA_030444885.1). Lineage (NCBI taxonomy): Eukaryota > Viridiplantae > Streptophyta > Magnoliopsida > Sapindales > Rutaceae > Citrus > Citrus sp. QX-2021. Next base: position 30,654 of record JAUJEF010000259.1, on the reverse strand, counting down.
ACGAGACATTGCGAGCGGCCTCAATGTGCCAAAAATAGGCTACGGGATCAGCCGCGCCCGAAAATAACCGCTCGAAGGCCGGGGCGCCAAGTTCGTCCAGCGTAAAACGGCCACAAAAATGGGTGGGCTATAGCCTTGTGGGGTGGGGCTGGCCACGTTCGTCTGCCGGACTCGGAATGGGGCGAGACTTTACGAGCGGCCTCCGTGTCCCAAAAATATGCCGCGGGCACAGCCGCGCCCATAAATAACCGCCCGAAGGCCGGGGCGCCAACGTCGTCCAGCGGAAAAAGGCCCCACAAACGGGTGGGCTATAGCCTTGGGGGGTGGGGCTGGCCAAGTTCGTCCGCCGGACTCGGAATGGGACGAGACTTTGCGAGTGGCCTCGATGTGCAAAACATAGGCCGCAGGTACAGCCACACCCAAAAATAACCGCCCGATGGCAGGTTCGCCAAGTTTGTCCAGCGTAAAAAGGCCACAAAAAGGGGTGGGCTATAGCCTTGGGGGGTGAGGCTGGCCAAGTTCGTCCGCCGGACTCGGAAATGGGCGAGACTTTACGAGCGGCCTCCATGTGCCACAAATAGGCCGCGGGCACGGCCGCGCCCAAAAATAACCACCCGAAGGCCGGGGTACCCAGTTCGTCCAGCGGAAAAAGGCCACAAAAACGGGTGGCCTTTTGCCTAGGGGGTGGGCCTGGCCAAGTTCGTCCGCCGGACTCGGAATGGGGCGAGACTTTGCGAGCAGCCTCCGTGTGCCAAAAATAGGCCGCGGGTACAGCCGGACCCAAAAATAAGAGCCCGAAGCCCGGGGCACCAAGTTCGTCCAAAACGCCACAAAACCGGGCGGGCTATAGCCTTGGGGGGTGGGGCTGGCCAAGTTCGTCTGCCAGACTCAGAATAGGGTGAGACTTTGCGAGGGGCCTCCGTGTGCCAAAAATAGGCTGTGGGCGCAGCCGTACCCAAAAATAACCACCCGAAGGCCGGGGCGCCACGTTCGTCGAGCGGAAAAAGGCCACAAAAACGGGTGGGCTATAGCCTTGGGGGTTGGGGCTGGCCAAGTTCGTCCGCCGGACTCGGAATGGGGCGTGACTTTATGAGCGGCTTCCATGTGCCAAAAATAGGCCACGGGTACAGCCGCGCCCAAAAATAACAGCCCGAAGGCCGGGGCGCCAAGTTCGTCCAGCGGAACAAGGCCACAAAAACGGGTGGGCTATAGCCTTGGGGTGTGGGGCTGGCCAAGTTCGTCCGCCGGACTGGGAATAGGGCGAGACTTTACGAGCGGCCTCCGTGTGCCAAAAATAGGCCGTGGTCACAGCCGGACCCAAAAATAACCGCCCGAAGGCCGGGGCGCCAAGTTCGTCCAAAACGCCACAAAACCGGGTGGGCTATAGCCTTGGGGGGTGGGGCTGGCCAAGTTCGTCCGCCGGACTCGGAATGGGGCGAGACTTTGCGAGGGGCCTCCGTGTGCCAAAAATAGGCTACGGGCGCAGCCGTACCCAAAAATAACCACCCGAAGGCCGGGGCGCCACGTTCGTCGAGCGGAAAAAGGCCACAAAAACGGGTGGGCTATAGCCTTGGGGGGTGGGGCTGGCCAAGTTCGTCCGCCGGACTGGGAATGGGGCGTGACTTTATGAGCGGCTTCCATGTGCCAAAAATAGGCCACGGGTACAGCCGCGTCCAAAAATAACAGCCCGAAGGCCGGGGCGCCAAGTTCGTCCAGCGGAAAAAGGCCACAAAAACGGGTGGGCTATAGCCTTGGGGTGTGGGGCTGGCCAAGTTAAATCCGCCGGGCTCGGAATGGGCCGAGACTTTGCGAGCGGCCTCCGTGTGCCAAAAGTAGGACGCGGACACAGCCGCGCCCAAAAATAACCGACCGAAGGCCAGGGCTCCAAGTTCGTCCAGCGGAAAAAGGCCACAAAAACGGGTGGGCTATAGCCTTGGGGGGCGGGGCTGGCCAAGTTCGTCCGCTCGACTCGGAATGGGGCGAGACTTTGCGAGCGGCCTCTGTGTGCTAAAAATAGGCCGCGGACGCAGCCTTGCCCAAAAATAACCGCCCGAAGGCCGGGGCGCCATGTTCGTCCAGCGGAAAAAGGCCACAAAAACGGGTGGGCTATAGCCTTGGGGGGTGGGGCTGGCCAAGTTCGTCCGCCGGACTCGGAATGGGGCGAGACTTTGCTAGCGGCCCCCGTGTGCCAAAAATAGACCGCGGGGACAGTCACGGCAAAAAACAACCGCCCAAAGGCCGGGGCGCCAAGTTCGTCCAGCGGAAAAAGGCCACAAAAACGGGTGGGCTATAGCCTTGGGGAGGGGGCTGGCCAAGTTCGTCCGCCGGGCTCAGAATGGGGCGAGACTTTGCGAGCAGCCTCCGTGTGCCAAAAATAGGACGCGGGCACAGCCGCACCCAAAAATAACCGCCCGAAGGCCGGGGCACCAAGTTCGTCCAGCGGAAAATGGCCACAAAAACGGGTGGGCTATAGCCTTGGGGGGTGGGGCTGGCCAAGTTCGTCCGCCGGACTTGGAATGGGGCGAGACTTTGCTAGCGTCCCCCGTCTGCCAAAAATAGACCGCGGGGACAGCCACGGCAAAAAACAACCGCCCAAAGGCCGGGGCGCCAAGTTCGTCCAGCGGAAAAAGGCCACAAAAACGGGTGGGCTATAGCCTTGGGGAGGGGGCTGGCCAAGTTCGTCGGCCGGGCTCAGAATGGGGCGAGACTTTACGAGCAGCCTCCGTGTGCCAAAAATAGGATGTGGGCACAGCCGTACCCAAAAATAACCGCCCGAAGGCCGGGGCGCCCCAGCCCCCCAGCGGAAAAATGGCCAGAAAACGGGTGGGCTATAGCCTTGGGGGGAGGGGCTGGCCAACTTCGTCCGCCGGACTCGGAATGGGGCGAGACTTTACGAACGGCCTCCGCGTGCCAAAAATAGGCCGCGGGCACAGCCGCGCACAAAAATAACCACCCGAAGTCCGGGGCGCCAAGTTCGTCCAGCGAAAAATGGCCAAAAAACTGGTGGGCTATAGCCTTGGGGGGAGGGGCTGGCCAACTTCGTCCGCAGGACTCGGAATAGGGCGAGACTTTGCGAGCGGCCACCGCGTGACAAAAATAGGCCGCGGGCATAGGCGTGCCCAAAAATAACAGCCCGAAGGCCGGGGCGCCAAGTTCGTCCAGCGGAAAAATGGCCAAAAAACAGGTGGGCTATAGCCTTGGGGGGAGGGGCGGGCCAACTTCGTCCGCCGGACTCGGAATGGGACGAGACATTGCGAACGGCCTCCGCGTGCCAAAAATAGGCCGCGGGCACAGTCGCGCCCAAAAATAACCCTCCGAAGGTCGGCGCGCCCAAACCCCCCAGCGGAAAAATGGCCAAAAAACGGGTGGGCTATAGCCTTGTGGGGAGGGGCTGGCCCACTTCGTCCGCCGGACTCGGAATGGGGCGAGACTTTGCGAGCGGCCTCTGCGTGCCAAAAATAGGCCGTGGGCACTGCCGCGCCCAAAAATAACCCCCGAAGGCCGGGGCGTCAAGTTCGTCCATCGGAAAAATGGCCAAAAAACGGGTGGGCTATAGCCTTGGGGGGAGGGGCTGGCCTACTTCGTCCGCCGGACTCGGAATGGGGCAAGACTTTGCGAGCGGTCGCTGCATGCCAAAAATAGACCGCGGGCACAGCCGCGCCCAAAAATAACCGCCCGAAGGTTGGGGCGCCAAGTTTGTCCAGCTGAAAAATGGCCAAAAAACGGGTGGGCTATAGCCTTGGGGGGAGGGGCTGGCGAACTTCGTCCGCCGGACTCGGAATGGGGAGAGACTTTGCGAGCGGCCTCCGCGTACCAAAAATAGGCCGCGGGCACAGCCGCGCCCAAAAATAACCCCCGAAGGCCGGGGCGTCAAGTTCGTCCATCGGAAAAATGGCCAAAAAACGGGTGGGCTATAGCCTTGGGGGGAGGGGCTGGCCAACTTCATCCGCCGGACTTGGAATGGGGCGAGACTTTGCGAGCGGCCTCCGCGTGCCAAAAATAGGCCGCGGGCACAGTCGCGCCCAAAAATAACCCTCCGAAGGTCGGCGCGCCCAAACCCCCCAGCGGAAAAATGGCCAAAACACGGGTGGGCTATAGCCTTGTGGGGAGGGGCTGGCCAACTTCGTCCGCCGGACTCGGAATGGGGCGAGACTTTGCGAGCGGCCTCTGCGTGCCAAAACTAGGCCACTGGCACAGCCGCGCCCAAAAATAACCGCCCGGAGGCCGGGGCGGCAAGTTCGTCCAGCGGAAAAATGGACAAAAAACGGGTGGGCTATAGCCTTGGGGGGGAGGGGCTGGCCAACTTCGTCCGCCGGACTTGGAATAGCGCGAGACTTTGCGAGCGGCCTCCGCTTGCCAAAAATAGGCCGCGGGCACAGCCGCGCCCAAAATAACCGCCCGAAGGCTGGGGCGCCAAGTTTGTCCAGCTGAAAAATGGCCAAAAAACGGGTGGGCTATAGCCTTGGGGGGAGGGGCTGGCGAACTTCGTCCGCCGGACTCGGAATGGGGAGAGACTTTGCGAGCGGCCTCCGCGTACCAAAAATAGGCCGCGGGCACAGCCGCGCCCAAACATAACCCCCGAAGGCCGGGGCGCCAAGTTCGTCCATCGGAAAAATGGCCAAAAAACGGGTGGGCTATAGCCTTGGGGGGAGGGGCTGGCCAACTTCGTCCGCCGGACTCGGAATGGGGCGATACTTTACGAGCGGCCTCCGCGTGCCGAAAATAGGTCCCGGGCACAGCCGCGCCCAAAAATTACCGCCCGAAGACCTGGGCGCCAAGTTCGTCCAGCGGAAAAATGGCCAAAAAACGGGTGGGCTATAGCGTTGGGGGGAGGGGCTGGCCAACTTCGTCCGCCGGACTCGGTATGGGGCGAGACTTTTCTAGCTGCCTCCGCGTGTCAAAAATAGGCCGCGGGCAAAGCCGCGCCCAAAAATAACTGCCCGAAGGCGGTGGTGCCAAGTTCGTGCAGTGGAAAAATGGCCAAAAAACGGGTGGGCTATAGCCTTGGGGGGAGGGGCGGGCCAACTTCGTCCGCCGGACTCGGAATTGGGAGAGACTTTGCGAGCCGCCTCAGCGAGCAAAAATAGGCCCCCGGCACCGGCGCCCCCAAAAATAACCCCCCGGAGGGACGGGCCCCCAAAACGACCCGCGGAAAAATGGCCAAAAAACGGGTGGGCTATAGCCTTGGGGGGAGGGGCTGGCCAACTTCGTCCGCCGGACTCGGAATGGGACGAGACATTGCGAACCGCCTCCGCGTGCCAAAAATAGGCCGCGGGCACAGTCGCGCCCAAAAATAACCCTCCGAAGGTCGGCGCGCCCAAACGCCCCAGCGGAAAAATGGCCAAAAAACGGGTGGGCTATAGCCTTGTGGGGAGGGGCTGGCCCACTTCGTCCGCCGGACTCGGAATGGGGCGAGACTTTGCGAGCGGCCTCTGCGTGCCAAAAATAGGCCGTGGGCACTGCCGCACCCAAAAATAACCCCCGAAGGCCGGGGCGTCAAGTTCGTCCATCGGAAAAATGGCCAAAAAACGGGTGGGCTATAGCCTTGGGGGGAGGGGCTGGCCAACTTCATCCGCCGGACTTGGAATGGGGCGAGACTTTGCGAGCGGCCTCCGCGTGCCAAAAATAGGCCGCGGACACAGCCGCGCCCAAAAATAACCCGCCGAAGGTCGGGGAGCCAAGTTCGTCCATTGGAAAAATGGCCAAAAAACGGGTGGGCTATAGCCTTGGGGGGAGGGGCTGGCCTACTTCGTCCGCCGGACTCGGAATGGGGAAAGACTTTGCGAGCGGTCGCTGCATGCCAAAAATAGACCGCGGGCACAGCCGCGCCCAAAAATAACCGCCCGAAGGTTGGGGCGCCAAGTTTGTCCAGCTGAAAAATGGCCAAAAAACGGGTGGGCTATAGGCTTGGAGGGAGGGGCTGGCGAACTTGGTCCACCGGACTCGGAATGGGGAGAGACTTTGAGATCGGCCACCGCGTGCCAAAAATAGGCCGCGGGCACAGCCGAACCAAAAAATAACCCCCCGAAGGTCAAGGCCAAGTTCGGCCCATCGGAAAATGGCCAAAAACGGGTGGGCTATCGCCGTGGGGGGGTGGGGCTGGCCAACTTCATCCGCCGGACTTGGAATGGGGCGAGACTTTGCGAGCGGCCTCCGCAGGTTGCAAAATAGGCCGCGGACACAGCCGCGCCCAAAAATAACCCGCCGAAGGTCGGGACGCCAAGTTCGTCCATTGGAAAAATGGCCAAAAAACGGGTGGGCTATAGCATTGGGGGAGGGCTGGCCTACTTGGCCCCGGGCCGGACTCGGAATGGGGCAAGACTTTGAGAGCGGGCGCCGCATGCCAAAAATGCACCGAGGGCTCAGACGCGCCCAAAAATAACCGCCCGAAGGCCGGGGCGCCAAGTTCGTCCAGCGGAAAAATGGCCAAAAAACGGGTGGGCTATAGCCTTGGGGGGAGGGACTGGCGAACTTCGTCCGCCGGACTCGGAATGGGGCGGGACTTTGCGAGCGGCCTCCGCCTACCAAAAATAGGCCGCGGGTAGAGCCGCGCCCAAAAATAACCCGCCGAAGGCCGGGGCGCCAAGTTCGTCCAGTGGAAAAATGGCCAAAAAACGGGTAGGCTATAGCCTTGGGGGGAGGGGCTGGCCCACTTTGTCCGCCGGACTCGGAATGGGGCGAGACTTTTTGAGTGGCCTCCGCGTGCCAAAAATAGGCCACGGGCACAGCCGCGCCCAAAATAACCGCCTGAAGGCCGGGGCGCCAAGTTCGTCCAGCGGAAAAATGGCCAAAAAACGGGTGGGCTATAGCCTTGGGGGGAGGGGCTGGCCAACTTCGTCCGCCGGACTCGGAATGGGACGAGACATTGCGAACGGCCTCCGCGTGCCAAAAATAGGCCGCGGGCACAGTCGCGCCCAAAAATAACCCTCCGAAGGTCGGCGCGCCCAAACCCCCCAGCGGAAAAATGGCCAAAAAACGGGTGGGCTATAGCCTTGGGGGGAGGGGCTGGCCCACTTCGTCCGCCGGACTCAAAATGGGGCGAGACTTTGCGAGCGGCCTCTGCGTGCCAAAAATAGGCCGTGGGCACTGCCGCGCCCAAAAATAACCCCCGAAGGCCAGGGCGCCAAGTTCGTCCATCGGAAAAATGGCCAAAAAACGGGTGCGCTATAGCCTTGGGGGGAGGGGCTGGCCAACTTCATCCGCCGGACTTGGAATGGGGCGAGACTTTGCGAGGTGCCTCCGCGTGCCAAAAATAGGCCGCGGGCACAGCCGCGCCCAAAAATAACTGCCCGAAGCCTGGGGCGCCAAGTTCGTCCAGCGGAAAATTGGCCAAAAAACGGGTGGGCTATAGCCTTGGGGGGAGGGGCTGGCCAACTTCGTGCGCCGGACTCGGAATGGGGCGAGACTTTGCGAGTGGCCTCCGCGTGCCAAAAATAGGCCACGGGCACAGCCGCGCCCAAAAATAACCCGCCGAAGGTCGGGGCGCCAAGTTCGTCCTTTGGAAAAATGGCCAAAAAACGGGTGGGCTATAGCCTTGGGGGGAGGGGCTGGCCTACTTCGTCCGCCGGACTCGGAATGGGGCAAGACTTTGCGAGCGGTCGCCGCATGCCAAAAATAGACCGCGGGCACAGCCGCGTCCAAAAATAACCGCCCGAAGGCCGGGGCGCCAAGTTCGTCCAGCGGAAAAATGGCCAAAACACGGGTGGGCTATAGCCTTCGGGGGAGGGGCGGGCGAACTTCGTCCGCCGGACTCGGAATGGGGCAAGACTTTGCGAGCGGCCGCCGCGTGCCAAAAATAGACCGCGGGCACAGCCACGCCCAAAAATAACTGCCCGAAGGCTGGGGCGCCAAGTTCGTCCAGTGGAAAAATGGCCAAAAAACGGGTGGGCTATAGCCTTGGGGGGAGGGGCTGGCCCACTTCGTCCGCCGGACTCGGAATGGGGCGAGACTTTGGGAGCGGCCTCTGCGTGCCAAAAATAGGCCGTGGGCACTGCCGCGCCCAAAAATAACCCGCCGAAGGCCGGGGCGCCAAGTTCGTCCAGCGGAAAAATGGCCAAAAAACGGGTGGGCTATAGCCTTGGGGGGAGGGGCTGGCCAACTTCGTCCGCCGGACTCGGAATGGGGCGAGCCTTTATGAGCGGCCTCCGCGTGCCAAAAATAGGCCGCAGGTACAGCCGCGCCCAAAAATAACCCCCAAAGTCCGGGGCGCCAAGTTCGTCCATCGGAAAAATGGCCAAAAATCGGGTGGGCTATAGCCATGGAGGGAGGGGCTGGCTAACTTCGTCCGCCGGACTCGGAATGGGCCAAGACTTTGTGAACGGCCGCCGCGTGCCAAAAAAAGACCGCGGGCACAGCCGCGCCCCAAAATAACCGCCCGAAGGCTGGGGCGCCATGTTCGTCCATCGGAAAAATGGCCGAAAAACGGGTGGGCTATAGCCTTGGGGGGAGGGGCTGGCCCACTTTGTCCGCCGGACTCGGAATGGGGCGAGACTTTGCGAGTGGCCTCCGCGTGCCAAAAATAGGCCACGGGAACAGCCGCGCCCAAAATAACCGCCTGAAGGCCGGGGCGCCAAGTTCGTCCAGCGGAAAAATGGCCAAAAAACGGGTGGGCTATAGCCTTGGGGGGAGGGGCTGGCCAACTTCGTCCGCCGGACTCGGAATGGGCGAGACTTTGCGAGCGGCCTCCGAGTGCCAAAAATAGGCCGCGGCCACAGCCGCGCCCAAAAATAACCGCCCGAAGGCCGGGGCGCCAAGTTCGTCCAGCGGAAAAATGGCCAAAAAACGGGTGGGCTATAGCCTTGGGGGGAGGGCTGGCCAACTACGTTCGCCGGACTCGGAATGGGGCGAGACTTTGCGAGCGGCCTCCGCGTACCAAAAATAGGCCACGGGCAGAGCCGCGTCCAAAACTACCCTCCCGAAGGTCGGCGCGCCCAAACCCCCCAGCGGAAAAATGGCCAAAAAACGGGTCGGCTATAGCCTTGGGGGGAGGGGCTGGCCCACTTCGTCCGCCGGACTTGGAATGGGGCGAGACTTTGCGAGCGGCCTCCGCGTGTCAAAAATAGGCCGCGGGCACAGCCGCGTCCGAAAATAACCGCCTGAAGGCCGGGGCGCCAAGTTCGTCCAGCGGAAAATGGGCAAAAAACGGGTGGGCTATAGCCTTGGGGGGAGGGGCTGGCCAAGTTCGTCCGCCGGACTCGGAATGGGGCGGGACTTTGCGAGCAGCCTCCGCGTGTCAAAAATAGGCCACGGGCACAGCCGTACCCAAAAAGAACCGCCTGAAGGTCGGCGTGCCCAAACCCCCCAGCGGAAAAATGGCCAAAAAATGGGTGGGCTATAGCCTTGGGGGGAGGGGTTGGCCAACTTCGTCCGCCGGACTTAGAATGGGGCGAGACTTTGTGAGCGGCCTCCGTGTGCCAAAAATAGGCCGCGGGCACAGCCGCGTCCAAAAATAACCGTCCGAAGGCCGGGGCGCCAAGTTCGTCCAGCGGAAAAATGGCCAAAAAACGGGTGGGCTATAGCCTTGGGGGGAGGGGCTGGCCAACTTCGTGCGCCGGACTCGGAATGGGGCGAGACTTTGCGAGCAGCCTCCGTGTACCAAAAATAGGCCACGGGCATCGGCGCGCCCAAACCCCCCAGCGGAAAAATGGCCAAAAAACCGGTGGGCTATAGCCTTGGGGGGAGGGGCTGGCCAACTTCGTCCGCCGGACTCGGAATGGGGCGAGACTTTGCGAGCAACCTCCACGTGCCAAAAATAGGCCATGGGCACAGCCGCGCCCAAAAATAACTGCCCGAATGTCGGCGCACCCAAACCCCCCAGCGGAAAAATGGCCAAAAAACGGGTGGGCTCTAGCCTTGGGGGGAGGGGATGGCCAACTTCGTCCGCCGGACTCAGAATGCGGCGAGACTTTGCAAGCGGCCTCCGCGTGCCAAAAATAGGCCGTGGGCACAGCCGCGCCCAAAAATAACCGCCCGAAGGCCGGGGTTCCAAGTTCGTCCAGCGGAAAAATGGCCAAAAAACGGGTGGGCTATAGCCTTGGGGGGAGGGGCTGGCCAACCTCGTGCGCCGGACTCGGAATGGGGCGAGACTTTGCGAGCAGCCTCCGTGTGCCAAAAATAGGCCATGGGCACAGCCGGGCCCAAAAATAACAGCCCGAAGGTCGGCGCGCCCAAACCCCCAGCGGAAAAATGGCCAAAAAACGGGTGGGCTATAGCCTTGGGGGGAGGGGCTGGCCAACTTCGTCCGCCGGACTCGGATTATGGCGAGACTTTACGAGCAGCCTCCGCGTGCCAAAAATAGGCCGCTGACGTAGCCGCACCCAAAAATAACCCCCCGAAGGTCGTTGCGCCCAAACCCCCCAGCGGAAAAATGGCCAAAAAATGGGTGGGCTATAGCCTTGGGGTGAGGGGCTGGCCAACTTCGTCCGCCGGACTGGGAATGGGTGAGATTTTGCGAGCGGCCTCCGCATGCCAAAAATATGCCGCGGGCACAGCCGCGCCCAAAAATAACCGCCCAAAGGCCGGGGCGCCAAGTTCTTCCAGCGGAAAAATGGCCAAAAAACGGGTGGGCTATAGCCTTGGGGGGAGGGGCTGGCCCACTTCGTCCGCCGGACTCGGAATGGGGCGAGACTTTGTGAGCGGCCTCCGCGTGCCAAAAATAGGCCGTGGCCGCAGCCGCACCCAAAAATAACCACCCGAAGGTCGGAGCGCCCAAACCCCCCAGCGGAAAAATGGCCAAAAAACGGGTGGGCTATAGCCTTGGGGGGAGGGGCTGGCCAACTTCGTCCGCCGGACTCGGAGTGGGGCGAGACTTTGCGAGCGGCCTCCGCGTGCCAAAAATAGGCCACGGGAAGAGCCGCGCCCAAAACTACCCTCCCGAAGGTCGGCGCGCCCAAACCCCCCAGCGGAAAAATGGCCAAAAAACGGGTCGGCTATAGCCTTGGGGGGAGGGGCTGGCCCATTCGTCCGCCGGACTCGGAATGGGGCGAGCCTTTGCGAGTGGCCTCCGCGTGTCAAAATAGGCCGCGGGCACAGCCGCGCCCAAAAATAACCGCCTGAAGGCCGGGGCGCCAAGTTCGTCCAGCGGAAAATGGGCAAAAAACGGGTGGGCTATAGCCGAGGGGGGAGGGGCTGGCCCACTTCGTCCGCCGGACTCGGAATGGGGCGAGACTTTACGAGCGGCTTCCGCATGCCAAAAATATGCCGCGGGCACAGCCGCGCCCAAAAATACCCGCCCGAAGGCCGGGGCGCCAAGTTCGTCCAGCGGAAAGAGGCCACAAAAACGGGTGGGCTATAGCCTTGGGGCGTGGGGCTGGCCAACTTCGTCCGCCGGACTCGGAATGGCGCCAGACTTTGCGAGGCGCCTCCGTGTGCCAAAAATAGGCAGCGGGCACAGCCGCACCCAAAAATACCCGCCCGAAGGCCGGGGCGCCAAGTTCGTCCAGCGGAAAGAGGCCACAAAAACGGGTGGGCTATAGCCTTGGGGGGTGGGGCTGGCCAACTTCGTCCGCCGGACTCGGAATGGCGCCAGACTTTGCGAGGCGTCTCTGTGTGCCAAAACTAGGCTGCGGGCACAGCCGCACCCAAAAATACCCGCCCGAAGGCCGGGGCGCCAAGTTCGTCCAGCGGAAAGAGGCCACAAAAACGGGTGGGCTATAGCCTTGGGGGGTGGGGCTGGCCAACTTCGTCCGCCGGACTCGGAATGGCGCCAGACTTTGCGAGGCGCCTCCGTGTGCAAAAATAGGCCGCGGGCACAGCCGCGCCCAAAAATACCCGCCCTAAGGAGGGGGCTCCAAGTACGTCCAGCGGAATTAGGCCACTAAAACGGGTGGTCTATAGCCTGGGGGCGTGGGCTGGCCAACTTCGTCCGCCGGACTCGGAATGGCGCCAGACTTTGCGAGGCACCTCCGTGTGCCAAAAATACCCCGCGGGCACAGCCGCGCCCAAAAATACCCGCCCGAAGGCCGGGGCGCCAAGTTCGTCCAGCGGAAAGAGGCCACAAAAACGGGTGGGCTATAGCCTTGGGGGGTGGGGCTGGCCAACTTCGTCCGCCGGACTCGGAATGGCGCCAGACTTTGCGAGGCGCCTCCGTGCGCCAAAAATAGGCCGCGGGCACAGCCGCGCCCAAAAATAACCACCCGAAGGTCGGAGCGCCCAAACCCCCCAGCGGAAAAATGGCCAAAAAACGGGTGGGCTATAGCCTTGGGGGGAGGGGCTGGCCGACTCCGTCCGCCGGACTCGGAATGGGGCGAGACTTTACGAGCGGCCTCCGCATGCCAAAAATAGGCCGCGCGCACAGCCGCGCCCAAAAATAACTGGCCAAAGGCCGGGGGGCCAAGTTCGTCCAGTGGAAAAATGGCCAAAAAACGGGTGGGCTAAAGCCTTGGGGGTAGGGGCTGGCCAACTTCGTCCACCGGACTTGGAATGGGGCGACACTTTGCGAGTGGCCTCCGCGTGCCAGAAATAGGCCGCGGGCACAGCCGGACCCAAAAATAACCGCCCGAAGGCTGGGGCGCCAAGTTCGTCCAGCGGAAAAATGGCCAAAAAACGGGTGGGCTATAGCCTTGGGGGGAGGGGCTAGCCAACTTCGTCCGCGGGACACGGAAAGGGGGGAGACTTTGCGAGCGGCCTCCGCGTGCCAAAAATAGGCCGCGGGCACAGCCGCGCCCAAAAATACCCGCCCGAAGGCCGGGGCGCCAAGTTCGTCCAGCGGAAAGAGGCCACAAAAACGGGTGGGCTATAGCCTTGGGGCGTGGGGCTGGCCAACTTCGTCCGCCGGACTCGGAATGGGGCGAGACTTTGCGAGCGGCCTCCGCGTGCCAAAAATAGGCCGCGGGCACAGCCGCGCCCAAAAATAACCCCCCGAAGGCCGTGGCGCCAAGTTTGTCCAGCGGAAAAATGGCCAAAAAACAGGTGGGCTATAGCCTTGGGGGGAGGGGCTGGCCAACTTCGTCCGCCGGACACGGAATGGGAAGAGACTTTGCGAGCGGCCTCCGCGTGCGAAAAATAGGCCGCCGGCACAGCCGCGCCTAAAAATAACCGCCCGAAGGCCGGGGCGCCAAGTTCGCCCAGCGGAAAAATGGCCAAAAAACGGTTGGGCTATAACCTTGGGGGGAGGGGCTGGATAACTTCGTCCGCCGGACTCGGAATGGGGCGAGACTTTGCGAGCGGCCTCCGCGTGCCAAAACTACATCGTGGACACAGCCGCGCCCAAAAAAAACCCCCCGAATGTCATTGCGCCCAAACCCCCCAGCGGAAAAATGGCCAAAAAACGGGTGGGCTATAGCCTTGGGGGGAGGGGCTGGCCAACTTCGTCCGGCGGACTCGGAATGGGGCGAGACTTTGCGAGCGGCCTCCACATGCCAAAAATAGGCCGCGGTTACAGCCGAACCCAAAAATAACCACCTGAAGGTCGGCGCGCCCAAACCCCCCACTGGAAAAATGGTCAAAAAACGGGTGGGCTATAGCCTTGGGGGGAGGAGCTGGCCCACTTCGTCCGTCGGACTCGGAATGCGGCGAGACTTTATGAGCGGCCTCCGCGTGCCAAAAATAGGCCGCGGACTCATCCGCGTCCAAAAATGACCCCCCGAAGGTCGTTGCGCCATACCCCCCAGCGGAAAAATGGCCAAAAAACGGGTGGGCTATAGCCTTGGGGGGAGGGGCTGGCCAACTTCGTCCGCCGGACTCGGAATGGGGCGAGACTTTGCGAGCGGCCTCCGCGTGCCAAAAATATGCCATGGACACAGCCGTACCCAAAAATAACCGCCCGAAGGCCGGGGTGCCAAGTTCGTCCAGCGGAAAAATGGCCAAAAAACGGGTGGGCTATAGCCTTGGGGGGAGGGGCTGCATAACTTCGTCCGCCGGACTCGGAATGGGGCGAGACTTTGCGAATGGCCTCAGCGTGCCAAAAATAGGCTGCGGGCACAGCTGCGCCCAAAAATAACCCCCCGAATGTTGTTGCGCCCAAATCCCCCAGCGGAAAAATGGCCAAAAAACGGGTGGCCTATAGCCTTGGGGGGAGCGGCTGGCCAACTTCGTCCGCCGGACTCGGATTGGGGCGAGACATTGCGAGCGGCCTCCGCATGCCAAAAATAGGCCGCGGGCACAGCCGAACCCAAAAATAACCGCCCGAAGGCCGGGGCGCCAAGTTCGTCCAGCGGAAAAATGGCCAAAAAACGGGTGGGCTATAGCCTTGGGGGGAGGGCTGGCCAACTTCGTCCGCCGGACTCGGAATGGGGTGAGACTTTGCGAGCCGCCTCCGCGTGCCAAAAATAGGCTGCGGGCACAGCTGCGCCCAAAAATAACCCCCCGAAGGCCATGGCGCCAAGTTTGTCCAGCGGAAAAATGGCCAAAAAACAGGTGGGCTATAGCCTTGGGGGGAGGGGCTGGCCAACATCGTCCGCCGGACTCGGAATGGGCCGAGACTTTGCGAGCGGCCTCCGCGTGCCAAACATAGGCCACGGGTACAGCCGCGCCCAAAAATAGCCGCCCGAAGGTCGGCGCGCCCAAACCCCCCAACGGAAAAATGGCGAAAAAACGGGTGGGCTATAGCCTTGGGGGGAGGGGCTGGCCCACTTCGTCCGCCGGACTCGGAATGGCGCGAGACTTTGCGAGCCGCCTCCGCGTGCCAAAAATAGGCCACGGCCACAGCCGCGCCCAAAAATAACCCCCCGAAGGTCGTTGCGCCCAAACCCCCCAGCGTAAAAATGGCCAAGAAACGGGTGGGCTATAGCCTTGGGGGGATGGGCTGGCCCACTTCGTCCGCCGGACTCGGAATGGGGAGAGACTTTGCGAGCGTCCTCCGCGTGCCAAAAATAGGTCACGGGTACAGCCGCGTCCAAAAATAACCGCCTGAAGGTCGGCGCGCCCAGACCCCCCAACGGAAAAATGGTCAAAAAACGGGTGGGCAATAGCCTTGGGGGGAGGAGCTGGCCCACTTCGTCCGCCGGACACGGAATGCGGCAAGACTTTACGAGCGGCCTGCGCGTGCCAAAAATAGGCCACGGGCACAGCCGCGCCCAAAAATAACCGCCCGAAGGTCGGCGCGCCCAAACCCCCAACGGAAAAATGGCCAAAAAACGGGTGGGCAATAGCCTTGGGGGGAGGGGCTGGCCAACTTCGTCCGCCGGACTCGGAATGCGGCGAGACTTTGCGAGCGGTCTCTGCGTGCTAAAAATAGGCCGCGGGCACAGCCGCGTCCAAAAATAACCTCCCGAAGGTCATTGCGCCCAAACCCCCCAGCGGAAAAATGGCCAAAAAACGGGTGAGCTATAGCCTTGGGGGGAGGGGCTGGCCAACTTCGTCCGCCGGACTCGGAATGGGGCGAGACTTTGCGAACGGCCTGCGCATGCTAAAAATACGCCGCGGGCACAGCCGCACCCAAAAATAACCGCCCGAAGGCCGGGGCGCCAAGTTCGTCCAGCGGAAAAATGGCCAAAAAACGGGTGGGCTATAGCCTTGGGGGTAGGGGCTGGCCAACTTCGTCCGCCGGACTCGGAATGAGGTGAGACTTTGCGAGCCGCCTCCGCGTGCCAAAAATAGGCCGCGGGCACAGCTGCGCCCAAAAATAACCGCCCGAAGGCCGGGGCGCCAAGTTCGTCCAGCGGAAAAATGGCCAAAAAACGGGTGGGCTATAGCCTTGGGGGGAGGGGCTGGCCAACTTCGTCCGCCGGACTCGGAATGGGACGAGACTTTGGGAGCGGCCTACGCGTGCCAAAAATAGGCCGCGGTCACAGCCACGCTAAAAATTAACCGCCCGAAGGCCGGGGCGCAAAGTTCATCCAGCGGAAAAATGGCCAAAAAACGGGTGGGCTATAGCCTTGGGGAGAGGGGCTGGCCAACTTCGTCCGCCGGACTCGGAATGGGGTGAGACTTTGCGGGCGGCCTCCGTGTGCCAAAAAAAGGCCGCGGGCACAGCCGCGCCCAAAAATAACTGCCCGAAGGTCGGCGCGCCCAAACCCCCCAGCAGAAAAATGCCCAAAAACGGGTGGGCCATAGCCTTGGGGGTGGCGCTGGCCAACTTTGTCCGCCGGACTCGGAATGGGGCGAGACTTTGCGGGCGGCCTCCGCGTGCCAAAAATAGGCCGCGGGCACAGCCGTGCCCAAAAATAACCGCCCGAAGGTCGGCGCGCCCAAACCCCCCAGCAGAAAAAAGCCCAAAACGGGTGGGCCATAGCCTTGGGGGTGGCGGCACAACTTTGTCCGCCGGACTCGGAATGGGGCGAGACTTTGCGAGGGGCTACGCGTACCAAAAATAGGCCGTGGTCACAGCCACGCCTTAAAAATAACCGCTTGAAGGCCGGGCGCCAAGTTCGTCGAGCGGAAAATGGCCAAAAACGGGTGGGCTATAGCACTGGGGAGGGGCTGGCCAACTTCGTCCACCGGTCTCGGAATGTGGCGAGACTTTGTGAGCGGCCTCCGCGTGCCAAAAATAGGCCGCGGGCACAGCCGCGCCCAAAAATAACCGCCCGAAGGTCGGCGCGCCCAAACCCCCCAGCAGAAAAATGCCCAAAAACGGGTGGGCCATAGCCTTGGGGGTGGCGCCAACAACTTTGTCCGCCGGACTCGGAATGGGGCGAGACTTTGCGAGCGGGCTCCGCGTGCCAAAAATAGGCCGTGGTCACAGCCGCGCCCAAAAATAACCGCCCGACGGCCGGGGCGCCTAGTTCGTCCAGCGGAAAAATGGCCAAAAAACGGGTGGGCTATAGCCTTGGGGGGAGGGGCTGGCCAACTTCGTCCGCCGAACTCGGAATGGGGCGAGACTTTGCGAGCGGCCTCCGTGTGCCAAAAATAGAACACGGGCGCAGCCGCGCCAAAAAATAACAGCCCGAAGGCCGGGGCGCCAAGTTCGTCCAGCGGAAACATGGCCAAAAAACGGGTGGGCTATAGCCTTGGGGGGAGGGGCTGGCCTACTTCGTCCGCCGGACTCGGAATGGGGCGAGACTTTGCGAACGGCCTCAGCGTGCCAAAAATAGGCCGCGGGCACAGCCGCGCCCAAAAATAACCGCCCTACGGCCGGGGCGCCAAGTTCGTCCAGCGGAAAAATGGCCAAAAAACGGGTGGGCTATAGCCTGGGGGGGAGGGGCTGGCCCACTTCGTCCGCCGGTCTCGGAATGTGGCGAGACTTTGTGAGCGGCCTCCGCGTGCCAAAAATAGACCGCGGGCACAGCCGCGCCCAAAAATAACCGCCCGACGGCCGGGGCGCCTAATTCGTCCAGCGGAAAAATGGCTAAAAAACGGGTGGGCTATAGCCTTGGGGGGAAGGACTGGCCAACTTCGTCCGCCGGACTCGGAATGGGGCGAGGCTTTGCGAGCGGACTCCGCGTGCCAAAAATAGGCCGCGGGCACAGTCGCGGCCAAAAATAACCGCCCGAAGTCCGGGGCTCCAAGTTCGTCCGCCGGACTCGGAATGGGGCGAGATTTTGCGAGCGGTCTCCGCTTGCTAAAAATAGGCCTCCGGCACAGCCGCGCCCAAAAATTACTGCCCGAAGGTCAGCGCGCCCAAAACCCCCAGCGGAAAAATGGCCAAAAAATGGGTGGGCTATAGCCTTGGGGGAGGGCTGGCCAACTCGTCCCCGGACTCAGAATTGGGCGAGACTTTGCGTGCGGCCTCCGCGTGCCAAAAATATGCCACGGCACAGCCGCGACAAAAATAACGGCCCGAAGGTCGGGCGCGCCCAAACCCCTCCGCAGAAAAATGGCCAAAAAATGGGAGGGCCATAGCCTTGGGGGGTGGGGCTGGCCAACTGGTCCGCCGGACTCGGAATGGGGCGAGACTTTGGGAGCGGCCTCCGCGTGCAAAAAGGTCATGGGCACAGCCTCGCCCAAAAATAACTGCCCGAAGGCCGGGGCGCCAAGTTCGTCCAGCGGAAAAATGGCCAAAAAACGGGTGGGCTATACCCTTGGGGGGTGGGGCCGGCCCAATTCGTCCGCCGGACTCGGAATCGGGCGAGACTTTGCGAGCGGCCTCCGCGTGCCAAAAATAGGCCGCGGACGCAGCCGTCCCCAAAAATAACCTCCCGAAGGCCGGGGCGCCAAGTTCGTCCAGCGGAAAAATGGCCAAAAAGCGGGTGGGCTATAGCCTTGGGGGGAGGGGCTGGCCAACTTCGTCCGCCGGACTCGGAATGGGACGAGACTTTGCGAGCGGCCTACGCGTGCCAAAAATAGGCCGCGGGCACAGCCACGCACAAAAATAACCGCCCGAAGGCCGGGGCGCAAAGTTCATCCAGCGGAAAAATGGCCAAAAAACGGGTGGGCTATAGCCTTGGGGAGAGGGGCTGGCCAACTTCGTCCGCCGGACTCGGAATGGGGCGAGACTTTGCGGGCGGTCTCCGCTTGCTAAAAATAAGACTCCGGCACAGCCGCGCCCAAAAATAACTGCCCGAAGGTCAGCGCGCCCAAACCCCCCAGCGGAAAAATGGCCAAAAAACGGGTGGGCTATAGCCTTGGGGGGAGGGGCTGGCCAACTTCGTCCGCCGGACTCAGAATGGGGCGAGACTTTGCGGGCGGCCTCCGCGTGCCAAAAATAGGCCACCAGCACAGCCGCGACAAAAAATAACGGCCCGAAGGTCGGCGCGCCCAAACCCCCCAGCAGAAAAATGGCCAAAAAATGGGAGGGCCATAGCCTTGGGGGGTGGGGCTGGCCAACTTCGTCCGCCGGACTCGGAATGGGGCGAGACTTTGGGAGCGGCCTCCGCGTGCCAAAAAAAGGCCGCGGGCACAGCCTCGCCCAAAAATAACTGCCCGAAGGCCGGGGCGCCAAGTTCGTCCAGCGGAAAAATGGCCAAAAAACGGGTGGGCTATACCCTTGGGGGGTGGGGCAGGCCCAATTCGTCCGCCGGACTCGGAATCGGGCGAGACTTTGCGAGCGGCCTCCGCGTGCCAAAAATAGGCCGCGGGCACAGCCGTCCCCAAAAATAACCGCCCGAAGGCCGGGGCGCCAAGTTCGTCCAGCGGAAAAATGGCCAAAAAGCGGGTGGGCTATAGCCTTGGGGGGAGGGGCTGGCCAACTTCGTCCGCCGGACTCGGAATGGGACGAGACTTTGCGAGCGGCCTACGCGTGCCAAAAATAGGCCGCGGGCACAGCCACGCCCAAAAATAACTGCCCGACGGCCGGGGCGCAAAGTTCATCCAGCGGAAAAATGGCCAAAAAACGGGTGGGCTATAGCCTTGGGGAGAGGGGCTGGCCAACTTCGTCCGCCGGACTCGGAATGGGGCAAGACTTTGCGGGCGGCCTCCGCGTGCCAAAAATAGGCCGTGGGCACAGCCGCGCCCAAAAATAACCGCCCGAAGGTCGGCGCGCCCAAACTCCCCAACAGAAAAATGCCCAAAAACGGGTGGGCCATAGCCTTGGGGGGTGGCGCTGGCCAACTTTGTCCGCCGGACTCGGAATGGGGCGAGACTTTGCGGGCGGCCTCCGCGTGCCAGAAATAGGCCACGGGCACAGCCGCGCCCAAAAATAACCGCCCGAAGGTCGGCGCACCCAAACCCCCCAGCAGAAAAATGCCCAAAAACGGGTGGGCCATAGCCTTGGGGGGAGGGGCTGGCCCACATCGTTCGCCGGGCTCGGAATGGGGCGAGACTTTGCGAGCGTCCTCCATGTGCCAAATATAGGCCCGGGCGCAGCCGCACCCAAAAATAACTGCCCGAAAGCCGGGGAGCCAAGTTCGTCCAGCGGAAAAATGTCCAAAAAACGGATGGGCTATAGCCTTGGGGGTAGGGGCTGGCCCACTTCGTCCGCCGGACTCGGAATGGACCGAGACTTTGCGAGCGGCCTCCATGTGCCAAATATAGGCCCGGGCGCAGCCGCGCCCAAAAATAACTGCCCGAAGGCCGGGGCGCCAAGTTCGTCCAGCGGAAAAATGGCCAAAAAACGGGTGGGCTATAGCCTTGGGGTAAGGGGCTGGCCAACTTCGTCCGCCGGACTCGGAATGAGGTGAGACTTTGCGAGCCGCCTCCGCGTGCCAAAAATAGGCCGCGGGCACAGCTGCGCCCAAAAATAACCGCCCGAAGGCCGGGGCGCCAAGTTCGTCGAGCGGAAAAATGGCCAAAAAGCGGGTGGGCTATAGCCTTGGGGGGAGGGGCTGGCCAACTTCGTCCGCCGGACTCGGAATGGGACGAGACTTTGGGAGCGGCCTACGCGTGCCAAAAATAGGCCGCGGTCACAGCCACGCTAAAAATTAACCGCCCGAAGGCCGGGGCGCAAAGTTCATCCAGCGGAAAAATGGCCAAAAAACGGGTGGGCTATAGCCTTGGGGAGAGGGGCTGGCCAACTTCGTCCGCCGGACTCGGAATGGGGTGAGACTTTGCGGGCGGCCTCCGCGTGCCAAAAATAGGCCGCGGGCACAGCCGTGCCCAAAAATAACTGCCCGAAGGTCGGCGCACCCAAACCCCCCAGCAGAAAAATGCCCAAAAACGGGTGGGCCATAGCCTTGGGGGTGGCGCTGGCCAACTTTGTCCGCCGGACTCGGAATGGGGCGAGACTTTGCGGGCGGCCTCCGCGTGCCAAAAATAGGCCGCGGGCACAGCCGTGCCCAAAAATAACCGCCCGAAGGTCGGCGCGCCCAAACCCCCCAGCAGAAAAAAGCCCAAAAACGGGTGGGCCATAGCCTTGGGGGGTGGCGCTTGCCAACTTTGTCCGCCGGACTCGGAATGGGGCGAGACTTTGCGAGCGGGCTACGCGTACCAAAAATAGGCCGTGGTCACAGCCGCGCCCAAAAATAACCGCCCGAAGGCCGGGGCGCCAAGTTCGTCGAGCGGAAAAATGGCCAAAAATCGGGTGGGCTATAGCACCTGGGAGGGGCTGGCCAACCGTCCACCGGTCTAGGAATGTGGCGAGACTTTGTGAGCGGGCTCCGCGTGCCAAACATAGGCCGCTGGGCACAGCCGCGCCAAAAATAACCGCCCGAAGGTCGGCGCGCCCAAACCCCCAGCAGAAAAATGCCCAAAACGGGTGGGCCATAGCCTTGGGGGTGGCGCTGGCCAACTTTGTCCGCGGACTCGGAATGGGGCGAGACTTTGCGAGCGGGCTCCGCGTGCAAAAATAGGCCGTGGTCACAGCCGCGCCCAAAATAACCGCCCGACGGCCGGGCGCCTAGTTCGTCCAGCGGAAAAATGGCCAAAAACGGGTGGGCTATAGCCTTGGGGAGGGGCTGGCCAACTTCGTCCGCCGAACTCGGAATGGGGCGAGACTTTGCGAGCGGCCTCCGTGTGCCAAAAGAGAACACGGGCGCAGCGTGTTAAAAATAACAGCCCGAAGGCCGGGCGCCAAGTTCGTCCAGCGGAAACATGGCCAAAAAACGGGTGGGCTATAGCCTTGGGGGGAGGGGCTGGCCTACTTCGTCCGCCGGACTCGGAATGGGGCGAGACTTTGCGAACGGCCTCAGCGTACCAAAAATAGGCCGCGGGCACAGCCGCGCCCAAAAATAACCGCCCGACGGCCGGGGCGCCAAGTTCGTCCAGCGGAAAAATGGCCAAAAAACGGGTGGGCTATAGCCTGGGGGGGAGGGGCTGGCCCACTTCGTCCGCCGGTCTCGGAATGTGGCGAGACTTTGTGAGCGGCCTCCGCGTGCTAAAAATAGACCGCGGGCACAGCCGCGCCCAAAAATAACCGCCCGACGGCCGGGGCGCCTAATTCGTCCAGCGGAAAAATGGCTAAAAAACGGGTGGGCTATAGCCTTGGGGGGAGGGACTGGCCAACTTCGTCCGCCGGACTCAGAATGGGGCGAGACTTTGCGGGCGGCCTCCGCGTGCAAAAATAGGCCGTGGGCACAGTCGCTGCCAAAATAACCGCCCGAAGTCCGGGGCTCCAAGTTAAATCCGCCGGTCTCGGAATGGGGCGAGATTTTGCGAGCGGTCTCCGCTTGCTAAAAATAGGCCTCCGGCACAGCCGCGCCCAAAAATTACTGCCCGAAGGTCAGCGCGCCCAAAACCCCCAGCGGAAAAATGGCCAAAAAATGGGTGGGCTATAGCCTTGGGGGGAGGGGCTGGCCAACTTCGTCCGCCGGACTCAGAATTGGGCGAGACTTTGCGGGCGGCCTCCGCGTGCCAAAAATAGGCCACCGGCACAGCCGCGACAAAAAATAACGGCCCGATGGTCGGCGCGCCCAAACCCCCCCGCAGAAAAATGGCCAAAAAATGGGAGGGCCATAGCCTTGGGGGGTGGGGCTGGCCAACTTCGTCCGCCGGACTCGGAATGGGGCGAGACTTTGGGAGCGGCCTCCATGTGCCAAATATAGGCCCGGGCGCAGCCGCGCCCAAAAATAACCGCCCGAAGGTCGGCGCGCCCAAACCCCCCAGCAGAAAAATGCCCAAAAACGGGTGGGCCATAGCCTTGGGGGGAGGGGCTGGCCCACATCGTTCGCCGGGCTCGGAATGGGGCGAGACTTTGCGAGCGTCCTCCATGTGCCAAATATAGGCCCGGGCGCAGCCGCACCCAAAAATAACTGCCCGAAGGCCGGGGAGCCAAGTTCGTCCAGCGGAAAAATGGCCAAAAAACGGATGGGCTATAGCCTTGGGGGTAGGGGCTGGCCCACTTCGTCCGCCGGACTCGGAATGGACCGAGACTTTGCGAGCGGCCTCCATGTGCCAAATATAGGCCCGGGCGCAGCCGCGCCCAAAAATAACTGCCCGAAGGCCGGGCGCCAATTTCGTCCAGCGGCAAAATGGCCAAAAAACGGATGGGCTATAGCCTTGGGGGGAGGGGCTGGCCTACTTCGTCCGCCGGACTCTGAATGGGGTGAGACTTTGCGAGCGGCCTCCGCGTGCCAAAAATAGGCCGCAGGCACAGCCGCGCCCAAAAATAAACCCCAGATGGTCGGCGCGCCCAAACCCCCCAACGGAAAAATGTCCAAAAAACGGGTGGGCTATAGCCTTGGGGGGAGGGGCTGGCCCACTTCATCCGCCGGGCTCGGAATGGGGCGAGACTTTGCGAGCGGCCTCCATGTGCCAAATATAGGCCCGGGTGCAGCCGCGCCCAAAAATAACTGCCCGAAGGCCGGGGTGCCAAGTTCGTCCAGCGGAAAAATGGCCAAAAAATGGATGGGCTATAGCCTTGGGGGGAGGGGCTGGCCCACTTTGTCCGCCGGACTCGGAATGGGGCGAGACTTTGCGAGCGGCCTCCATGTGCCAAATATAGGCCAGGCGCAGCGCGCCAAAAATAACTACCCGAAGCCCGGGCGCCAATTTCGTCCAGCGGAAAAATGGCCAAAAGCGGATGGGCTATAGCCTTGGGGAGGATGGCCCCTTCGTCCCGCTCGGACTCGGAATCGGGCGAGACTTTGCGAGCGGCCTCCGTATGCCAAAAAATAGGCGCGGCACAGCCGCGCCAAAAATAACCGCCCGAAGGCCGGGGCGCCAAGTTCGCCCAGCGGAAAAATGGCCAAAAAATGGGTGGGCTATAGTCTTGCGGGGAGGGGCTTGCCAACTTCGTCCGCCAGACTCGGAATGGGGTGAGACTTTGCGAGCGGCCTTCGCGGGCAAAAAATATGGCCGCGGGCACAGCCGCGCCCAAAAATAACCACCCGAAGGTCGGCGCGCCCAAACCCCCCAGCGGAAAAATGGCCAATAACGGGCGGGCTATAGCCTTGGGGGGAGGGGCTGGCCGACTTCGTCCGCCAGACTCGGAATGGGGCGAGACTTTGCGACCGGCCTCCATGAGCCGAAAATAGGCCGCGGGCACAGCCGCATCCAAAAATAACCGCCCGAAGGCCGGAGTACCAAGTTTGTCCATCGGAAAAATGGCCAAAAAATGGGTGGGCTATAGCCTTGGGGGGAGGGGCTGGCCTACTTCGTCCGCCGGGCTCGGAATGGGGCGAGACTTTACGAGCGGCCTCCATGTGCCAAATATAGGCCCGGGCGCAGCCGCGCCCAAAAATAACTGCCCGAAGGCCGGGGAGCCAAGTTCGTCCAGCGGAAAAATGGCCAAAAAACGGATGGGCTATAGCCTTGGGGGTAGGGGCTGGCCCACTTCGTCCGCCGGACTCGGAATGGGGCGAGACTTTGCGAGCGGCCTCCATGTGCCAAATATAGGCCCGGGCGCAGCCACTCCCAAAAATAACTGCCCGAAGGCCGGGCGCCAATTTCGTCCAGCGGCAAAATGGCCAAAAAACGGATGGGCTATAGCCTTGGGGGGAGGGGATGGCCCCCTTCGTCCGCCGGACTCGGAATGGGGCGAGACTTTGCGAGCGGCCTCCGTATGCCAAAAATAGGCCACGGGCACAGCCGCGCCCAAAAATAACCCACCGAAGGTCGGCGCGCCCAAACACCCCAGCGGAAAAATGGCCAAAAAACGGGTGGGCTATAGCCTTGGGGGGAGGGGCTGGCCAACTTCGTCCGCCGGGCTCGGAATGGGGCGAGACTTTGTGAGCGGCCTCCGTGTGCCAAATATAGGCTGCGGGCGCAGCCGTACCCAAAAATAACTGCCCGAAGGCTGGGGCGCCAAGTTCGTCCAACGGAAAAATGGCCAAAAAACGGGTGGGCTATAGCCTTTGAGGGAGGGGCTGGCCAACTTCGTCCGCCGGGCTCGGAATGGGACGAGACTTTGCGAGCGGCCTCCGCGTACCAAAAATAGGCCACGGGCACAGCCCCGCCCGAAGGCCGGGGCGCCAAGTTCGTCCAGCGGAAAAATGGCCAAAAAACGGGTGGGCTTTAGCCTTGGGGGGAGGGGCTGGCCAACTTCGTCCGCCGGACTCGGAATGGGGCGAGACTTTGCGAGCGTCCTCCGTGTTCCAAAAATAGGCCGCGGGCACAGCCGCGCCCAAAAATAACTGCCCGAAGGCCGGGGCGCCAAGTTCGTCCAGCGGAAAAATGTCAAAAAACGGGTGGGCTATAGCCTTGGGGGGAGGAGCTGGCCAACTTCGTCCGCCGGACTCGGAATGGGGTGAGACTTTACGAGCGGCCTCCGCGTGCCAAAAATATGCCGCGGGCACAGCCGCGCCCAAAAATAACCCCCAGATGGTCGGCGCGCCCAAACCCCCCAACGGAAAAATGGCCAAAAAACGGGTGGGCTATAGCCTTGGGGGGAGGGGCTGGCCAACTTCATCCGCCGGGCTCGGAATGGGGCGACACTTTGTGAGCGGCCTCCATGTGCCAAATATAGGCCCGGGCGTAGCCGAGCCCAAAAATAACTGCCCGAAGGCCGGGGAGCCAAGTTCGTCCAGCGGAAAAATGGCCAAAAAACGGATGGGCTATAGCCTTGGGGGGAGGGGCTGGCCCACTTCGTCCGCCGGACTCGGAATGGGGCGAAACTTTGCGAGCGGCCTCCATGTGCCAAATATAGGCCCGGGCACAGCCGCACCCAAAAATAACTGCCCGAAGGCCGGGGCGCCAATTTCGTCCAGCGGAAAAATGGCCAAAAAACGGGTGGGCTATAGCCTTGGGGGGAGGGGCTGGCCAACTTCGTCCGCCGGACTCGGAATGGGGCGAGACTTTGCGAGCATCCTCCGTGTGCCAAAAATAGGCCGCGGGCACAGCCGCGCCCAAAAATAACTGCCCGAAGGCCGGGGAGCCAAGTTCGTCCAGCGGAAAAACGGCCAAAAAACGGAAGGGCTATAGGCTTGGGGGGAGGGGCTGGCCAACTTCGTCCGCCGGACTCGGAATGGGGTGAGACTTTGCGAGTGGCCTCCGCGTGCCAAAAATAGGCCGCGGGCACAGCCGCGCCCAAAAATAACCCCCAGATGGTCGGCGCGCCCAAACCCCCCAACGGAAAAATGACCAAAAAACGGGTGGGCTATAGCCTTGAGGGGAGGGGCTGGCCCACTTCATCCGCCGGGCTCGGAATGGGGCGAGACTTTGCGAGCGGCCTCCATGTGCCAAATATAGGCCCGAGTGCAGCCGCGCCCAAAAATAACTGCCCGAAGGCCGGGGAGCCAAGTTCGTCCAGCGGAAAAATGGCCAAAAAACGGATGGGCTATAGCCTTGGGGGGAGGGGCTGGCCCACTTCGTCCGCCGGACTCGGAATGGAGCGAGACTTTGCGAGCGGCCTCCATGTGCCAAATATAGGCCCGGGCGCAGCCGCGCCCAAAAATAACTGCCCGAAGGCCGGGGCGCCAATTTCGTCCAGCGGAAAAATGGCCAAAAAATGGATGGGCTATAGCCTTGGGGGGAGGGGATGGCCCCCTTCGTCCGCCGGACTCGGAATGGGGCGAGACTTTGCGAGCGGCCTCCGTATGCCAAAAATAGGCCGCGGGCACAGCCGCGCCCAAAAATAACCGCCCGAAGGCTGGGGCGCCAAGTTCGCCCAGCGGAAAAATGGCCAAAAAATGGGTGGGCTATAGCCTTGCGGGGAGGGGCTTGCCGACTTCGTCCGCCAGACTCGGAATGGGGTGAAACTTTGCGAGCGGCCTCCGCGTGCAAAAAATATGGCCACGGGCACAGCCGCGCCCAAAAATAACCACCCGAAGGTCGGCGCGCCCAAACCCCCCAGCGGAAAAATGGCCAAAAAACGGGTGGGCTATAGCCTTGGGGGGAGGGGCTGGCCAACTTCGTCCGCCGGACTCGGAATGGGGCGAGACTTTGCGAGCGGCCTCCGTGTGCCAAAAATAGGCCGCGGGCACAGCCGCGCCCAAAAATAACCCCCCGAAGGCCGGGGCACCATGTTCGTCCATCGGAAAAATGTCCAAAAAATGGGTGGGCTACAGCCTTCGGGCGAGGGGCTGGCCCACTTCGTCCGCCGGGCTCGGAATGGGGCTAGACTTTGCGAGCGGCCTCCATGTGCCAAATATAGGCCCGGGCGCAGCCGCGCCCAAAAATAACTGCCCGAAGGCCGGGGCGCCAATTTCGTCCAGCGGCAAAATGGCCAAAAAACGGATGGGCTATAGCCTTGGGGGGAGGGGATGGCCCCCTTCGTCCGCCGGACTCGGAATGGGGCGAGACTTTGCGAGCGGCCTCCGTATGCCAAATATAGGCCCGGGTACAGCCGCGCCCAAAAATAACTGCCCGAAGGCCGGGGTGCCAAGTTCGTCCAGCGGAAAAATGGCCAAAAAATGGATGGGCTATAGCCTTGGGGGGAGGGGCTGGCCCACTTTGTCCGCCGGACTCGGAATGGGGCGAGACTTTGCGAGCGGCCTCCATGTGCCAAATATAGGCCCGGGCGCAGCCGCGCCCAAAAATAACTACCCGAAGCCCGGGGCGCCAATTTCGTCCAGCGGAAAAATGGCCAAAAAACGGATGGGCTATAGCCTTGGGGGGAGGGGATGGCCCCCTTCGTCCGCCGGACTCGGAATCGGGCGAGACTTTGCGAGCGGCCTCCGTATGCCAAAAATAGGCCGCGGGCACAGCCGCGCCCAAAAATAACCGCCCGAAGGCCGGGGCGCCAAGTTCGCCCAGCGGAAAAATGGCCAAAAAATGGGTGGGCTATAGTCTTGCGGGGAGGGGCTTGCCAACTTCGTCCGCCAGACTCGGAATGGGGTGAGACTTTGCGAGCGGCCTTCGCGTGCAAAAAATATGGCCGCGGGCACAGCCGCGCCCAAAAATAACCACCCGAAGGTCGGCGCGCCCAAACCCCCCAGCGGAAAAATGGCCAATAACGGGCGGGCTATAGCCTTGGGGGGAGGGGCTGGCCGACTTCGTCCGCCAGACTCGGAATGGGGCGAGACTTTGCGACCGGCCTCCATGAGCCGAAAATAGGCCGCGGGCACAGCCGCATCCAAAAATAACCGCCCGAAGGCCGGAGTACCAAGTTTGTCCATCGGAAAAATGGCCAAAAAATGGGTGGGCTATAGCCTTGGGGGGAGGGGCTGGCCTACTTCGTCCGCCGGGCTCGGAATGGGGCGAGACTTTACGAGCGGCCTCCATGTGCCAAATATAGGCCCGGGCGCAGCCGCGCCCAAAAATAACTGCCCGAAGGCCGGGGAGCCAAGTTCGTCCAGCGGAAAAATGGCCAAAAAACGGATGGGCTATAGCCTTGGGGGTAGGGGCTGGCCCACTTCGTCCGCCGGACTCGGAATGGGGCGAGACTTTGCGAGCGGCCTCCATGTGCCAAAAATAGGCCACGGCGCAGCGCGCCCAAAAATAACGGCCCGAAGGCCGGGGAGCCAAGTTCGTCCAGCGGAAAAATGGCCAAAAAACGGATGGGCTATAGCCTTGGGGGGAGGGGATGGCCCCCTTCGTCCGCCGGACTCGGAATGGGGCGAGACTTTGCGAGCGGCCTCCGTATGCCAAAAATAGGCCACGGGCACAGCCGCGCCCAAAAATAACCCACCGAAGGTCGGCGCGCCCAAACACCCCAGCGGAAAAATGGCCAAAAAACGGGTGGGCTATAGCCTTGGGGGGAGGGGCTGGCCAACTTCGTCCGCCGGGCTCGGAATGGGGCGAGACTTTGTGAGCGGCCTCCGTGTGCCAAATATAGGCTGCGGGCACAGCCGTACCCAAAAATAACTGCCCGAAGGCTGGGGCGCCAAGTTCGTCCAACGGAAAAATGGCCAAAAAACGGGTGGGCTTTAGCCTTGGGGGGAGGGGCTGGCCAACTTCGTCCGCCGGACTCGGAATGGGACGAGACTTTGCGAGCGGCCTCCGCGTACCAAAAATAGGCCACGGGCACAGCCCCGCCCGAAGGCCGGGGCGCCAAGTTCGTCCAGCGGAAAAATGGCCAAAAAACGGGTGGGCTTTAGCCTTGGGGGGAGGGGCTGGCCAACTTCGTCCGCCGGACTCGGAATGGGGCGAGACTTTGCGAGCGTCCTCCGTGTTCCAAAAATAGGCCGCGGGCACAGCCGCGCCCAAAAATAACCGCCCGAAGGCCGGGGCGCCAAGTTCGTCCAGCGGAAAAATGTCAAAAAACGGGTGGGCTATAGCCTTGGGGGGAGGAGCTGGCCAACTTCGTCCGCCGGACTCGGAATGGGGTGAGACTTTACGAGCGGCCTCTGCGTGCCAAAAATAGGCCGCGGGCACAGCCGCGCCCAAAAATAACCCCCAGATGGTCGGCGCGCCCAAACCCCCCAACGGAAAAATGGCCAAAAAACGGGTGGGCTATAGCCTTGGGGGGAGGGGCTGGCCAACTTCATCCGCCGGGCTCGGAATGGGGCGACACTTTGTGAGCGGCCTCCATGTGCCAAATATAGGCCCGGCGTGCTTGAGCCCAAAATAACTGCCCGAAGGCGGGAGCCAAGTTCGTCCAGCGGAAAATGGCCAATAAACGGATGGTCTATAGCCTTGTGGGGAGGGGCTGGCCCACTTCGTCCGCCGGCCTCGGAATGGGGCGAACCTTTGCGAGCGGCCTACATGTGCCAAATATAGGCCCGGCACAGCCGCGCCCAAAAATAACTGCCCGAAGGCCGGGGCGCCAATTTCGTCCAGCGGAAAAATGGCCAAAAAACGGGTGGGCTATAGCCTTGGGGGGAGGGGCTGGCCAACTTCGTCCGCCGGACTCGGAATGGGGCGAGACTTTGCGAGCATCCTCCGTGTGCCAAAAATAGGCCGCGGGCACAGCCGCGCCCAAAAATAACTGCCCGAAGGCCGGGGAGCCAAGTTCGTCCAGCGGAAAAACGGCCAAAAAACGGAAGGGCTATAGGCTTGGGGGGAGGGGCTGGCCAACTTCGTCCGCCGGACTCGGAATGGGGTGAGACTTTGCGAGTGGCCTCCGCGTGCCAAAAATAGGCCGCGGGCACAGCCGCGCCCAAAAATAACCCCCAGATGGTCGGCGCGCCCAAACCCCCCAACGGAAAAATGACCAAAAAACGGGTGGGCTATAGCCTTGAGGGGAGGGGCTGGCCCACTTCATCCGCCGGGCTCGGAATGGGGCGAGACTTTGCGAGCGGCCTCCATGTGCCAAATATAGGCCCGAGTGCAGCCGCGCCCAAAAATAACTGCCCGAAGGCCGGGGAGCCAAGTTCGTCCAGCGGAAAAATGGCCAAAAAACGGATGGGCTATAGCCTTGGGGGGAGGGGCTGGCCCACTTCGTCCGCCGGACTCGGAATGGGGCGAGACTTTGCGAGCGGCCTCCATGTGCCAAATATAGGCCCGGGCGCAGCCGCGCCCAAAAATAACTGCCCGAAGGCCGGGGCGCCAATTTCGTCCAGCGGAAAAATGGCCAAAAAACGGATGGGCTATAGCCTTGGGGGGAGGGGATGGCCCCCTTCGTCCGCCGGACTCGGAATGGGGCGAGACTTTGCGAGCGGCCTCCGTATGCCAAAAATAGGCCGCGGGCACAGCCGCGCCCAAAAATAACCGCCCGAAGGCCGGGGCGCCAAGTTCGCCCAGCGGAAAAATGGCCAAAAAATGGGTGGGCTATAGCCTTGCGGGGAGGGGCTTGCCGACTTCGTCCGCCAGACTCGGAATGGGGTGAAACTTTGCGAGCGGCCTCTGCGTGCAATAAATATGGCCACGGGCACAGCCGCGCCCAAAAATAACCACCCGAAGGTCGGCGCGCCCAAACCCCCCAGCGGAAAAATGGCCAATAACGGGTGGGCTATAGCCTTGGGGGGAGGGGCTGGCCAACTTCGTCCGCCGGACTCGGAATGGGGCGAGACTTTGCGACCGGCCTCCGTGTGCCAAAAATAGGCCGCGGGCACAGCCGCGTCCAAAAATAACCGCCCGAAGGCCGGAGTGCCAAGTTTGTCCATCGGAAAAATGGCCAAAAAATGGGTGGGCTATAGCCTTGGGGGGAGGGGCTGGCCCACTTCGTCCGCCGGGCTCGGAATGGGGCTAGACTTTGCGAGCGGCCTC